>PVIU01003603.1:0-141905 GCA_004026605.1 Ondatra zibethicus
CCCCTTCCTTTCTCCCTTCCTCCTTCTCCCTCTCTCCTTTCCTTTCTCCCATTCATCCTTCAGCTCTTTAACTTGATTTATAGTTAGTTGGTCAAAATTTCTTTTCAAATTTTTATCAACTGCTATTGACCAACTCACAAGGAAAGTTACAGCAAAAGCACTCAATAGAAGCAGTTGCCAGGAGATGCCTTCCTGTCCTTGACATCTTAGAGACACACTTGATTTACAACCCTGTGCTAGTACAAGGTCAGGGCTCTAGATGTGTGGCCAGAGCAGTTTCCGAGCACCTGTTCCATTTTCTTTATCTGTGCTTAGATAGTCCATCCAGATTGTGTTCCATCTAGGTGTGTTTTGTTAGTTCCTGTAGTTAAGAGAAGTTGTGAATGGGAGAGAAAACATTCCTGCAGTACATGTAAGGGGAGCTTTTGATGAGCTGAATGTTTTTATTTCTGATACATAATTCTTTTAAAACTTTTATAGGACATATTCTTGAGTAATTTAGAAAAGTCCAGGGTATTATTGTCACAAGTGTTTAAAATACTCAGGGTCTCTGGACAGTGAAGTACAGAGGATTCTTTAAGAGGCATTCCTCTGCACTCTTGCCTGTTTGCTTTCTTTCACATTTGGACTTGCTTTGTTATTATAAATTGACATCGTTGTAATTAAAGTGATTAATGATGTGCCCTAGTGTTTGTGGGTCCTAAGGTCAGGAGGTCCAAAGATGGCCATCCTGTGGGAAATTGAGAGCTCACTTCATAAAAGATGAACCAGACCTCTCATCCTTTCTGCATGGCTATTTATGAGTTAAATGTTAGATTGGACTGAAAAAGTCTCCTGGTTATCCAAAGTAATGTAAATTAATTTTTATCCACATAGTTCTGTTTTTTCCTGGATACTTCGTTAAATAAAAAATTACATGGTTTGGTAATGCAGTATTAGCAGATGCACAAACATGGTTTCAGTACAGCCCCAACTACTGGGTGTATAGAGTTGCAGTTTTGTCTGATTTTTTTTTTTTAAATCTAATCCATGACAGAGCTATTACTTACTTATGGTCATTCTTTTATGTTCTTCATTCTAACTAGGACATCACAATTCTAGTTTTTAATAGGTTTGTTATAACTGCAAACTCGTTTCACCTGTTAAGCTGGGAAGCTCTGAAACTGGTTATTCAGGGATTTTCATTTCAGATACTGCTTTAAAAACAACAACAACAACAAAAACCAACAAAGCAAAACAACAACAACAAACTAACAACTTTGAAAGCTTATTCTAGCCACAGGGACAGCTTTGTTCTTTGCATTCCATATTACGAGGATAGTACCGAGCTAAGGCACTGGTATCTCACCATGCTGGCTTACTCTTGTCAGGGCTTCCCACTAAGGAGTGAGAACAATAAGCCAATTGTTGAGCTATGGCACTGTGCCATTGCCAGGACCTCAGCAGATTGGAAACTCACCCTGCACAGGAGTGACTTGCAATCTCTGCTGTCTGAAGGGAGAGGCAGTATATTGTGATTTTTTTAAAAAATCCTTGTTATAGTTTTTAAATATTCATTTGTTTAAATGTCTTAAATATACTCCTTTTCACGTAATCTGTGACATTGCTAAAGGAGAAAGTGCTTACTGTTTGTCCAACTTAAAGATAATTATAACAAATTTAATTTGGGCAAATGCTTTTCCATATTCACATATTAGCGCTTTCTCCACAGAGAATACTGAAAACATATATTGTATATATATGTATATATTTATTTATAACATAAGTAGAATTTTCTTCTTTAAATATGGTCAAATTATTATGCTTTAGGAAAGTCATCCTGAGTATTTTGTTAAACACAAAGTTCAAGAGAGTACCAGCAAGACAAGAAAGATAATTTGTATAAGCAAAAGTTTTTAGATTATGCATTGTAAAGTTTTATGATTATAAATTGTAATATTTCTTTCCCTTAATTTTAATAGCTACTCCTGGGAGACTTAAGTAAACATTTCAGACATTGCAAAGATCTGTCCATTCTTTAAATATTTATTTTAAATGATTTCCCAAGCCCCACCCTCAACTCTACTCTTGAGAACTGTTCCTGAATAAGAAGCTGTCTTTCAAGCCAACAGTCCATAGTATTTCCCTTAGTGTTTACAGGCTTGTGATTGAGATGACGCATAGCTTGGACCTTCATGTTTCCCACATAGCTTTCATAATAGAATGCATTGTTTAGATTTTTACAGGGCAGTTTACTGTGAAGTAAACTTTGAGAAAGTTTTAAAAAGCACATATTGATTCTATAAATTAGGGAAGAGGCACACAAAAGAGAAGAAATAAGTACCATTTAGAGAGAGCCTTTCCTAAAATGTTTGTAATAATGTGGGTGTTTTCTAGTACATCCGTAATATTGTAGGAAGCATTTTATCATACAGTGCTAAAATGAAAAAAATTTTTGAGAAGGATTTTAAAGATTAAAAGAAAACTATTGGCGTAACTTACAAATTTACTTCAAAAGGCAAAGTAAAACATATTAACATAACCATCTTAACCAGAATATTTCAAGCTTTTGCTGAAATTTTGAACATCAGTAAATATCCAGAGATGTCACATGATACTAATGGCATATAAGAAACCTTTTCTTTCAAAATTTAATAATTCTATGGTTCATTTTATGGTTAGTATTAAAGCAAGGGATCTGATTTTATTGCACTTTGTGGTCCGTCAGCTGTTTCATTTGACATTTAATGATAAGCCAATCTATTTTTCCATGAAGTAGGGTATTTGTATAATGACCCACCCTGGGATTTTGTGGGCGTGTTGCCATTCTTTCTGAAATGCTTATCTTATTTCTTGTGAAACCTTGTCAGAAGGCAAATGGGGTGTGTTCAGATTTATTTTTCTTCTGTAAATTCAATTTTTTTCAAATACTGTGTTTTATAGAACTTTTAATTATGTTAACATTCATTCTGAGCAGAATAAGTTGTTGAGACAACAAAATCAGTGCAAATACGGTTCTGGGCCTTTGTTGTTGCTAACACTACTTAAGTTAGAGGGAACACTAGAACAAATGAAGTGATCTCTTTTCATACATATAAGATATCTGTATTTATTGTGAATGCAGCAGCCTTGTGGCTGTTAGTAGATTTTTGCTTGCTTATCTTGTTGCTGAGGATTGGATCCAGGGCCTTCGTTGCCCGTAGTGGGCAAGCTGAACTACACACCAGCCGTATAGCTGACCTTTATTTACAGATTACATTGCTAGGCATGCTCCATGTATCTTAAGACATCCAGACAAAAAAGGATATTAGCTTCTCAATCTTGGCAACCTTTCAGTAATGTCTTGGGAGGTTTTAATGACTAGATCCTTTGCGATTAAATTGGATTGTGAAATTTGAATGAAAGGAAGATTCCACTGCTCTCCCCTTGAACTTGCCTTTTGTTACAATAACCTTGCAAGCTAAAGAGAACTTGTTTGAGAGCCCATGGAAAGTTATGCAGCAGTACAGGGTATGATGTGCTACAGCAGCTGAGTGTTAGTACCCACTGGGCCTTTCCTTAGGTTAGCTGACTAATCTGTTGGTGCCTGTTATAGCTAATTTTGTTGTTATTGGAAAATTCAACTGCTGCTAAAATGTTGACCAGACTTCATTACTAGAATATGTTTATTGAATGAATGAAATGAAAAATGAAATTTATGCCCTGGCAGTGCTGAAGCATGCGTAGGCAGCTCGTGTATAGTGGTTCTGTTGAACTTGTTTATATTGGGTTTCACGGTCTAAGTTGATGAGGACGATTGACAAGGTCTCTTCCTCAAGAGGGCAACAGATCTCATTACAGATGGATGTGAGCCACCATTTGGTTGCTGTGAATTGAACTCAGGACCTTTGGAAGAGCAGGCAGTGCTCCTAACCACTGTGCCATCACTCCAGCCCATATGTTTATTGATAGGCACATTATTCTAGGTTATTTGTGGTCTGTTATCTATTTAAGTAGAACAACCTACTGTTTTATATAGTAAAATTAATATTTATCTACTATTTTTACATTCTTGGAATTTTACCTTGATGTTTTATCCTTGGGCTGGTATAATATGAAAGGAATTAGATTGCTTCTTATATATTAAAAAAATAACTTGCAGTAGGGAGATAGAGGAGGAGTTGGAAGGGGGTCAGTTTGACCAAAACATTATATGCTTGTGGAAATTTCTCAAACAATTTTTAATATAGAATAAAATCAAGCAAATACCCTCTAAAGTATCAGTAGCTTTATCAATTGTTAATAAATACAGTTATCATACTATAAAATAAAACAGCGTGGGGCTCGGCTCTAATTCTAAGCAACTTACTTGAACTTTGAAGCTCCTGTTTTGAAAGATGAAGATAATGATACTTTTTGGTTTTTCGAGACAGGGTTTCTCTGTAGCTTTGGAGCCTGTCCTGGAACTAGCTCTTGTAGACCAGGCTGGCCTTGAACTCACAGAGATCTGCCTTCCTCTGCCTCCCTAGTGGGATTAAAGGCATGTGCCACCACTGCCCAGCAGATAATGATACTTTTATTTCCTAAGAGATACTTGCTCCTAACCAATTATTGTCCTTGTTTAGCCCATCATACCAAAAGGCACATGGCGAAAAATAAGAACAGGTTAAAAATATCAATCCACTTGAAATGTAAATAGCTGTCACATGCCTGGAGTTTTGTCAGACTTTCTTTAATCTTTTCCTTGCACATTCATTGCTGATAACACATTACCTGCCAGGTGCTGTACTGACATATGGATTAAAAGCAGGACATGGTCATTGCTTCCACTGAATGGAACCTGGTGAATTAATTCAATTCAGTCTTTAATGTTACTCTTCTCACTGTTGTGACACACGATTCTGGCAAAATTACTTCAGGAAGGGTGTATTTTAGCTCACAGTGTGAGGGTATGTGGTCCGTCATAGTGGGGAGGGCTGGTCGCAGGAGCTTGAAGCAGCCAGTCACATTGCATCTAACCAGGAATAATAATAGGTGATGATTTTCCTGCAGTTGGCTCATTTATTCAGTCTAGGACTTTGGTGCATGGGATGATGCTTCCCATAATTAAGGTGTCGCTTCCTACCACCCATTATCCTAAACTAGATAATCTCTTACAGACATGCTCCTAGGGGATTCTAGAGTCTGTCAAGCTGAAAGTTGATATTAAACATCAACGTTTACCAAATGCATCAATTTGTTTAAGTGTTTAAAAATATAAATTTAAAGTAAACTGCACAGTAAGGGACTTAGTTCAACCTAAATATAATTGTTAACCTTTAGAAAGAGACCCAGCAGTGGTAGATATGCTCATGAATGTTAGGAGAAAAGGCAGCTACTTCTGGAAATCAAGGATTGGGCTAGGTTACTGAAGAACTGCCAAGGACCAGGAAGTCCTGCTACTTTACCTTTTAATGTGGGGATTGCTTAGGCGAAGAATTAAAAACTTGGATATGTTAGCAAGCAGGATTGTGCCTTTTCGCCTCATTTGTGCTTATAGGGCTAGAAAGACATGAGAATATTGGGTCTTGTGGCATTTGACTTCTAATTACATGAACTAATGAGACTACTGTGAGTGATAAAAACTGAATTATAGAGTTACTAATTCTGATTATTTAATATCTCAAAATATATAAATAGTAAAATTCTGTTGGCAATATTTCTAAAGTACCAAAGGTTCATGTTTTATGTTATTTTTTTTCTTTCCCCACCAGAGCATCTGCTGCAGCCAAGCCTGAGCCTGTTGCTGTTCAGAAGGTATGTTTATAGTTGGCCATGGCTAGATTCAGTCTATCTAGACCTGCTGCTCTTATCTCGGTCATATCAATGTGGAGTTTAGTCTGAGCACAGTTTTACTCATTCTCTTCCTTAAAAGACAAAGAGGAAAGGAGAACCCAGATCTTACAAAGTTACTGTGTTAGTCAGGGTTCTCTAGAGGAACAGCACTTACAGAACAAATCTAAATGTACATGGACAGAAAGTGGGTTTATTAGAATGGCTTACAGAGGGTAATTCTAGACCAGCTTGTCCAACAATAGCTGTCTACCAGCAGTACGTCTAAGAATCCAGTAGTTGCTCAATCCATGAAGCTAGATATCTCAGCTGGTCTTTGGTGTACGCTGGAATCTAGAAGTAGGCTTTAATGCCAGTGAAGAAATAGACTTTCTAGCCAGGCAAGAGCAAGCAGGCAAAATGAGAAAGCTTCCTTCTTCAATGTCCTTTATACCAGCAGCAGGCTTGGCACACATTAAAAGTGGGTCTTTCCACCTCAAAAAATCTGGATTAAAAGTAGTTAGTTCTATTTGAGTTTTAGTTAATCCCAGATGTAGTCAAGTTGACAACCAAGAATACCCATCACAGTTACCACTTGTAATAATACTATAAAACATTATTTCTAAGTCCCTACAGTACCAATAATGCATGTCCAAATTCCTTTCATATTTACTTTTAATTTTTCTATATTTACACAGTTATTTTCTAAAAAGCAATATTAAATAGTTAATGAAAAAGCCATTCTAGTGTTGGAATAGGTTAGTGGTCTTAGATTAGGTTATTGGCAAACTCCTGATTTTCATTATATAGCTCACATTACCTCTAACCAGTGTTTTTAATCATCTGATTTATTCCCTTTGAAGATTTTCTCCCTCTTTTGGGGAGGGGGCAGTGTATTCAGTTGTTCATTTAATTTAATTGTTTCAGCCCTAACTTATTTTTTTTCAATTAATGAAAATTTATAAGATTTACATTGCCCTTTCCCCCCTTGTAATTATACCAATATATATGTCTTAAAGATCTGATTTCCTTTGGGATGGTAGAGAGAAAGTTTTTGGGTTTTTTTTCCAGTGTTGTAGAAATATAATCTCATATTAATGAAGGCTTTTGGAATGTGTCCAGATAAAGGTTTACCAACACTGGTGATTTTAGAAGGAATTGCTCTTCTTACTTTGCTTACATTTTCTTACATTGCTCCTGGCAATAAGGAAATATATAACATGTTTTTCTTCATGAGACATAAATATTTTATTTTCAAAAAGAATAATTTTATCCCTGAATAATATCTTAATTCACCGAGAAGGGGAAACAGAGGTAGATCATAGGAGAAATGCAGGATAATTGTTTTTTGTTCACCTGCTTTATGTTTTGTCCCCCTAAATTCTTTATCCATAATAGTGTGTATCACATACTTTGAGTTTGGTGAATTCCTCATTCTTTTTTTTAATTGAAGAGTTTAAAACATGGTGATTTTCATGACTCATTTATACTGTGGAGAGAAAGAAAAAATGCTAGAAAGATGGAGTTATAATTGAGCCTTTGTGTGTTTTAGTAAGATGTTTCAGTTAGTAGCATTATGTTTATGTGTAATAAAATTATTCCTTTACAATATATCTAAGTTGACATTTAATGATGGACTTTAGGTTTTGTTTTTTTTTTTATTTCTGGTTTTCCTGCTCTGTCTCCTAAATATTTTGAAACTGTCATCTTTATAGATGAAAATGTGTTTACTGTGTACATTCGTGTTACGCATGTTGAGATCAGTTAGCATGCATGCTATGCTTTATCAACTATTTGTTTTTCCTGAAAATGGTTTTGCACTGCTTACATAATTGTGTTTGTCTTTTTAAAAATCAACATGTTTGTTTGCACTCAGTGTTTTGCATGTATTTGCTGTGTTTTTGTATATGTTTATGTTTTTTTTTGCATAGGGTGAACCTAAAGAAGTAGTAAAACCTGTGCCCATTACATCTCCTGCTGTACCCAAAGTCACTGCCACAACCAACATGGCCTACAATAAAGCTCCTCGGCCCTTTGGTTCTGTGTCTTCACCAAAAGTCACATCCATCCCATCACCATCGTCCGCCTTCACCCCAGCCCATGCCACCACTTCATCACATGCTTCCCCTCCACCTGTGGCTGCTGTCACTCCTCCCCCATTCTCTGCATCCGGACTGCATGTTAATGCCAATCTTAGCGCTGACCAGTGTTCATCTACACTGAACACTGGTAAATCTGCAGTTAATGTCCCACGGCAGCCCACAGTCACCAGCGTGTGTTCCGAGCCTGCTCAGGAGCTAGCAGAGGGACAGAGAAGAGGATCCCAGGGTGACACTAAACAGCAAAATGGGTAGGTGGACAAGGGTAGTTTCTGCTCTTTCAGATAATTTCCAGGAAACCATCTACTTTTTCTTCAGCTGTTCTTTGAAGAAAGATGAAGTTATACTTGCTGCACTAACAGTGTCCTTTGTTTATTTACAAAGTACTTGTATAAAGCAGTTAGAAGTTAATCAGAACTTAATTATATGCATTCTGATGTGTTCTGAACCTGCAACATACTCTGCAACTTTTCCCTCCATGTTCCTGCGCAACGTTGAGCAGCTGGCACTTACAATGCAAGGCAAATCTAGCCTCAAAACTTCCATCCTTTTCCTTGTCTCCACAGCTTTCAGCAGTGTGATTGTAATTGTTCTCAGCATAAAGAGGACATGAGTTTGTAGCGATCTCTCTCCTCCAGGAAGTAGTCTAGAAAGCTGAAAACACGTCGACATCTGACTCACGTCTCTGTATAAATTGTTAGCCCAGAGCAGATAGTTAGCATTCTTTTTAGGTATATTTTATCAGGAATTTATTCTTTAAATGCAATCAGTAATTTAAAAAAAAATGAGTGATATTCAGCACTAGAAGCAATATATAAATTTTTTAAAAAGATGAATGCATTTAAACTATTGAGGACATCAAATAATAGTAACAATTTTTGAAAATTCAGTTACAATTTTTTGTTTGGGTATTGCAGTTTTATGTGTTGAACACTCTAAAATTTGAAGACCTAAGTTTTAAGGTTGCACATACGTTTTTGAAGCCTTATATCTAGGTAGCTAATTTGTGTCTTTCAGAATTCAGTGAAGTTATTTGAAGGTAAAGTGATCTACATACAATTTTGTTAGGATTCATTGTGATAAAATGTACTTTTTAAGGGAAATACTAAACACATGTGATAAACTTTGCTGATACAAGTCTCCAGGAAATTTATAATTAAAATAATTGTGTAGATAGGCCCATTCTGAGAGATGTAACCCTCTGGAATGTTAACTTACTTAATGAAGAGGATGTGCTTTCTTAGCATTGTTGCCATGGCAGCTCCTGGGCTTTGAAAGAGGAGGTGGCACAGTTCCAGGCTGCTGCTGAGGGAGCAAGGAGAGCTACTGGGTTGTGCATCTTTGGCCCTGTGGTTGTGGGTAGCTTTTTAAAAAAGTATTAATGTAGACATTGAAATCAATTAGTGCCCTTCACAAAATGTTAAGTCTCTTCTTTTGAAAGGCAAAGAGTCTGTTTATGTTTGGTTATATTTTTTCTTGTATGTCTATTTTATGACAATAATACTGAAGTAATAAGACTTCATAACCAGAAGAAAATAATTTGCCTATTAAATGCTGAAGCAAAAGTTTACTATGTTTCTTAAATTCTAGTTTGTGTAGATAGAAAGCCCACTGAAGGTAGTCACGTCTTAACTATCACTTAACATATCTTAACCTTTTAACACTTCTGGAAATATTACAATAAAGTCTTTTTGAGGTAAAAGCAAAGTGAAGTTATGGAAAAGTCTTGAGTTCACAAAGTTTCAGTTTGTACATGGTAAACATTCCTTTAGTAATTAGGCTTGAAACGATTTAGAGCTTACTTCAGACCAAAATGACAGTGCTGTAGTTTCAGGGCCTTAGTGGCAGCTTCCTAATGAGTCGGCAAGTGTTCACCAAGCACATGCCTTGTGCTCACCACAGTGCAAAACTGAGGATAAAAGGGATTATTACATATTTTGCATCATTAACAAGCAAGCTACTGCTTTGCATTTGCAAACTGAAAGTATTTAAAAATAGCTGGATGTCAAATGCTGTCCAGATGTTAGGACAGTAAGAACACAGTTTGGTGCCTGTTAAATTCTAAGGCCAATCTGTAGTACTCTTTCTGTAGCACATTTAGACTGGAGAAGTAAAAAGTCACATACTTGATGTACACTTTCTCCATGTTGGGTGTCAACCTGTCAGACTTCTGACTGCTTGGCTTCTCAGATTTTTATGATGTCAGTAAAACAAAACTCTCATAAAGTTGAGGGTGATTGCTCTTTATTAATTACTTTTAAAATAATGCCCATCAATGACCAAAGGATTAAAAGTTCAAAAGGATACAAAAGTAAATGGCTGAGTTGTCTTTTCCTCCAAACATCGGGACTGTTAGTTTTTCAGTGATTTGAAATGGTTGGCTAATTTGCCAGTTTTATAGGTGTCCTATCCAAATTTGTATTGAATCAGTAAACAGGAGACACAAACAAGTGTTTATTGGGTGTTAGTAATAAGATGTAAACTAGCTATTTCCCATATAGTAGGAAATCTGGTTAGTGTATTGGTGGTTCTGAAAGTAACTTAACATTATGTAAGCATTCTTTTTTTTTGTAACTAGTAATGATTACGGCACCTTTAAGAAATTTCAGTCTCTCTTCTGTATATAAATTATTGTTCTTGGCATGTCGCTCTCTCTGGTACCTCCTTACTCCATGAAGAACAGAGCAAGGCTTTATATTCCTGACTGGAGACAAACTCTTTTACATGAAATAGATTAACTGATTTGCATTTCACTGTCCACATGCCCTGCATTATAATGTGCCACTGCTCTCAAGGAGGTAAGTCTTTCATGTATCCTATATTTCAGCTTTCTTGGCTGCAACTACTAACAGTTTGTTATGTGGTGTTTTGAAGAATCTGGCCTTGAAAGATTAGAAAGTTAATGATATAATCAAATAATGGTTTAAAATGCTTTTCTCTTCACAGAAGACACACGTGACAAAGTTAGTATCTGCATTACTGGAAATATGGTGATTTATATATGAGTAAACAGCATGGCTGCTCAGTTTTTGCAAAATTAAATTAAATTTTGCAAAAGAATTGTAACTTAAAAATGTTTTCAGTAAGCTTGGTTTGCATTGGTATGTTATAGTGCTTTATAGTAGTAAGTAGTATTACTTAAGTTATATCAAAAGATGTGTGGGGTTTTCTGTGCAGTGGCTGAAAGGAAATGCTTGGGGGATTTAATTCTCATTAGTTAAGAATGTTATAAGTCAAAGATGAGAAACTCTAAAAACTTGTACCAGTAGTAAAATATATATACAAAACTGAATTATTTCTAAATTGACAATTAAAAGTATTTCCTAGATTAAATTATCTAATACCTATATGATTTCCTGGAGAATTATATCAGATTTAAATGTCTTTGTGTAGTGTGCTTGTTTCTGTGTGACTATTGAAAAATCCATATATTTTAAAATTACTCAAAAGATAAAGTTACCAGTTTATTAAATGTATCACTTAGTAGACATAGATGTTGAAAACCACTGGGTTTTTTTTAATTCATACCAACATTAAACTTACTAGTAATGATGATCCTTAAAACAAGATTAAAAACTCATTCTAGCAATAATTTAGCAATTTTTCTTATTAATTGAGCTGTGATTATTCTGAACATGCACAGAAGTTTTTTTTGTTTTTTTGTTTTTTTTGTTTTTTTTTTTTAGCTGCACACCACAGTGAAGTCTCCTTGGAAATAAAGGAATGTCTGCTTAGGACGTATTCAAGAGAGTTAGCTGTTGAGTTGTTAGAACACCTTTCTGATTTACTGCAATCGATTGATTGACCCAAACACATTAGTAAAACAGTCAGACACCGTAGTTATTGTCAACTTAAAATTAACTTATTGCATATAAAAACTGGCCAGCTAGTAGGTTCTAGTGTAGCACATAACTTGTTTGAAAAAAGGAAAACATGCCACTTGAAATAAAAAAAAAACCAGTTGAAACTTTTATATTAAATAGATAGCTTCAAAGCTCATAATTCAGATCCACTAGTTATTGGGTATTCCTCTGTATTTTACTGTGTTTCTAAATATATGACAGTAACCTAATTCTCATTCAGTTGAGTGAGCAGCTTGTCAAGCTTTTCTTGTCAAGCTTCTTGCATGGGAGCTAAGATTTGATCCTGATCCAAATTTGGATGTGTCTCCCATTATGTCACCTGTTGTCACTTGGATATCTTCCTATCATTTTGATTTGGTGTCTATTTGTAGAGACTACAGAGTCAAGTTGTGACTCTACAAGTGGATTAATATGCACTTTGAAAACACCGTGCTTGAGTAGGCATGAACTGTTTGGCCCTACAAACTAGTATTTGAATAGCTTTCAAAATACTTTTACATAGAAGCTCTTGTAAGAATTCTAAAGGACAGAAATATGCAACCCTTTTTACTGTTGAAGAATATGAGCCTCTTGGATATGTACTTTGCCCATGGCATGGGAAGTGTACATCTTAGCTAGTACAGGCTATCTGGCTATCAAATTGACATTGCTACATATGAAGCTTATCTATTTGTGCATTATTTTCTAAAATATGTGAAAATATTTTTGATTATATTCAAATAACTTCTTTAGGTTGAAATCAACTATATGCTTATACCATTCAACCCAGAACATTGCCTCCACAATTTCATGTTAACACAAAATATTTTCCCTCAACTTTAAACTATTGGACTACATCTACAATTGAATATAAGAAATTAAGTTGCAAAGCAATATTTCTGCAGGGTGGGATAGAAAATGCTTTACACCAACGTTTCTCAATTTAGCGGTCTAATAACTCACAGGTCATAGGACCCTTTCCTAAGATCATTGGGAAACACAAATATTTACTTTATGATTCATAAAAGTAGTAAAATTACAGTTATAAAATGGCAACAAAAATAATTTTATTGTCTGGGGTCACCACAACATGAGGAACTGTATTTAAATGTCACACCATTAGGAAGGGTTGAGAACCACTTCTTCTGCTGTGAGAAAAGAGTAAATACAGATGATCACCTCATTGTTGTGTCCAGCCTCACTCAGTGGAACGGAGCCCTCTGTTATGTTTATGTTGAATGGCCCATTAGCTCAGGCTTCTTATTAGCTCTTGTAGCTTATATTAACCCATTATTCTTATCTATGTTAGCCATATGGCTCAGTACCTTTTTCAGTGGGGCAGGTCACGTCCTGCTTCTTCCGTGGTCTGGGCAGGACTGGGGAGGAATGGGCTTCCTCCTTCCCAGCATTCTCCTGTTCTCATTGCCCCACCTTTACTCCCTGTCTGGTTGTTCCACCTATACTTCCTGCCTGGCCAGCGTTTATTTAAAACATGATTGACAGAATACAGACAATTCTCCTGCACCATAAAAGTACCACAACTCTATTCAGTTTTAACATTAAAGCTGTTAGACAGTTTTTCTCACTTTGTTTATAATGAATTTCTACTGTAGGTTTAATTGCAGAGTTGAAGAACCAATAACACTTTCTTTTATAAAGCAATATAGCATTTATACTTGGTTCTCTATCTGTAATGGAACACAGATGAATTTGTTTTTAATAATTCTGCTCATGTTAGGCTGTGTGAATGAATTGTGTCTTGAAGTTCCCCTTCTTCGGGTATTATTCAATGAGTTCTTTTACCATATCAAATCAGATAGACCTTTTTGAGCAATAAATATTTCCCTAGTAATACAGAACTATGTGGTTCCCACCTACTGCTTCTAAGGTTCCTTGGCCTTATGAATGAGGGTGGTGGTCATGGGCAGAAGGAAGGAATGTGAACACTGATAGAGAGCTCACTGTTCTTAGTCTGCTGTGCTTTCTACCCTTGTATCAAACAGTACATTTTAAGAAGAAAATTCAGTGTAATACTCTCTTATGTAATGCTTTATGTAAAGAGATTATAGTTGCTTTTACTATATTCATATAATGTGATACTGAACAGTTTCTTTTCTGATTTTAAAATACATTCTAAACGATTTCTAAGTGTTTTATACAATTATACTTTATCATGTGCTTTTATAGGGAAATAAGAGTTTGATTCATACCAAAATAAATTTTTTTAAAAACCTAGACATTAAAAGGATACATGGTTTTTTTTTTTGGTATTCAGGAACTTAGGACTAACATTAATATATAAAGTCGTTGTCAGTGTTTTGCGGGATAAACATGTTTGTTAAATTGCTGGTCTCACATTAGCAATGCAGCAGAGGTTTGACTAACATCCGCCTACTTCTCTGTGTTCCTGTGGTTGGTTTGAAGCATGGTGCTCATGTGTCTTCTTTTAAATTGTTTTGGATTCTCTCTTTCATTCTTTTCTTTTTTAATCCTTCTTCTCCTCCGTTTTGCTCCCCCTCTCTGCTGTCTGTGTTTTCCATCATCCTGGGAACTTCCATGCCTCCTCTATCACATCTTTCCTGCGTGCATTATTTCTCCTTCAGTAACCCTGACACTGTGTAAGTACTTAACTAATGCTTTGTCTTGTGATTTCTATCATTCTGTTTCTAACTTTTCAGTTTCCACCCCAGCAAATCTTAGTATCGTCTCATTACAAGAATTATCGACTATATTAAGGAACATTTTAAAAACGGGCTTTTGGGGGCTGGAGAGATGGCTCAGTGGTTAAGAGCATTGCCTGCTCTTCCAAAGGTCCTGAGTTCAATTCCCGGCAACCACATGGTGGCTCACAACCCTCCGTAATGAGGTCTGGTGCCCTCTTCTGGCCTGCAGACATACACACAGACAGAACATTGTATACATAATAAATAAATATTTAAAAAAAAACAACGGGCTTTTCACATTAGAAACCTTCATATGAATAATCAGTGGGTATGTTTGGAATGCCCACATCTCTACAGTAGAAAACTTTAGTAAAGGTAACTTAAGGGGCGTGGGTACCATTACAAGCATCATTCACTAGAGTTAGAAATATAATCCAGGTATCCCCCTTTTTAGTATTATTTTAAAAATAAGTGTGGGTGAGCTTCCTAATTGAATGTCTATATTTTGAAGTACATTACTTGCTCTTCTGAGTTAAATTTATTCTATTTTCAAAGATTTTTACAATCCTTAAAATTCATTGATATTCCTTTTTAACACAGTCATCATATTCAAATTTTCACAATGAGGAAGCGTTCCATAAATGTTTAGAAAAATCCTGTTATTTAATCTGAGAATTTGAAGCTGTGGTAGTGACTGCCATAAGGTCTAAGATGTACTGTGTTTTCTATAAGCATGTCATGAGAGCCACTCCATGCTGTTAGGTTATTATTCTCAGCTTGAAGCCATTGTTTTATGATCTTATAGATGGAACCTGCACAGAGGCTAAACCAAATCATATGTGTTCCATCCCCATCACTGCCTAAGCTGAGTGTGACACTGCACACCCTATATTTAGTAGTGCTGGGGAGATGAAAACTGGAGGATCAGAAGTTAAAGGCGAGTTTGAGCCACCTACCAGGTCTTGAGATCAGCCTGGACTGTGTGAGAACCTAATAACACTAGTAATTGGTAATAACTTAATAAGCAGTGCTTACTGACTAATTAAAGGGAAGTTTAGAGCTTAATAAGTTTGATAGCTGCTACAAATTTTTTCAAGTACTTATATAAAATTAAGAGCTGTTTTATATATGCCAAAGGCTATGTTTTTATAAATAACTTCTGTCTTTTTCCCAGTTTTTGGAATTTTTGTCTGTTCTTAAAAGGGTTAGATATTGCTCAGTATTCATAAATGTCAGTTAGGTAGTTCACTTCCATAATCATAAAATATCACTGTAAATTATGTGTCCTGCTGTTTTGCTGCACACATACTGATTCTTTTTTTATGTATGTCTGTGACGTACAGTCTCATGCATTGCAGCTAATTTTCTAGTCTCTGAAAGAGCAGTATGATGACTTCTGTGAATCATGACCTGTTTAAAGCTGTTTGCATATATCATCCACCTTATTCACTCCTCAGAACCACTTTTAAGACTCAATTCCCATTTTTCAAATGGAAGATTTGAGACTTAGAGCAGTTAAGTTACTTCTGTAAAACCCATTAAGTGGGGGACAAGGTCCTTCAAACTGTCCACAAGACTCCAAAGCCAGTGTCACTAACGTGGGGAAGCTCAGGTGCTGAGGTAGGTTTTTGATGATGTGCCTACCAGAATGCTGGCAGTCCTGTGGCACGGTGATTGTCTGAGGTAAGTTATCCCAGCATATGGCCTCATTTAGAACATTGCTTTACTCAGATTGTAGGACAGCATTTTGCCAGATAAGGCCTGAGCTCCTGCTTATTTTCTGAAATATTTCATTTGTCTTATTTCAGGAGAAGTCGAAAGTATTTATTCTGTTCGGTCAATCCTGAAATGATAAATAATGAATATTGTGATTTCCTTAACATTTATGCTATATTAATAAAAATATGAATGTTCTTGGCAAACTCATTATTTGGATATCTTAGTATTTCTGTCTTTGGCACATATTATCAACCTTAATTCTCAGAACACTACTTTGTGTTTTCTTTGTTAATGAAAACACTGAGGCTCAGAGAGATGGACTTGTCCAAAATCACACTTGTGAAGAATTCTAGTGTCAGGGTCTCAACCTTGGTCTCTTAAAGAAACCACAGATCTTCACTGTGTTCATTTGGAACAGATTTTAAGAGTAAAAATGTTGTAAACACGATTGAGAAAGTTGTTAGGGTCCTTTCCAAAATTTCTAAAACTTTTACAATTGCTCCTTAAGATGTAAAAACCAATCCAATGAGGAATTCTAGGATAAATTCTAGGATACTTAACTGGCTAAGTTAAGTTCATATTGTTTTATATGGCACAGTAATTTCAAATCATTGGATTTTTACTGCTGTAGACTTTCATTGTCTGCTTTCCTTATTCTTCTTCTTTCGTTTTCTTCATGTTGGGAATCTTTCTTCTGCTGCCTCCTTCTGTCACTTAAAAGGAAAATTCCACCTAAACGGTAATCTTGCTGTTCAGTTGTTTATTGTTTATACATTTATCATTGTTTTTACTAACCTATAAAATTATTTTACTACTATGTCTTTTCAGAAGGGTATTTTAATTTAGTATATTTACCCAAACTATGTATATAAGAGGAATATTGAGAAGTAAATGTATAAATTATAAATAGTTCATCAAAGACTTTTTATCATCAATGCAGTTTAAATTGTAACTATTATTTTTCCTTTTTCCTAGCCCACCAAGAAAACACATTGTGGAGCGCAACACGGAGTTTTATCACATCCCCACTCACAGTGATGCCAGCAAGAAGAGGCTGATTGAAGACACTGAAGACTGGCGCCCACGGACTGGAACAACTCAGTCTCGTTCCTTCCGGATCCTTGCCCAGATCACTGGGACTGAACATCGTGAGTGAACTTTTAGAGATCTTAGGCGAGGAATGTTTTTGGCTCTGATAGTAACATCTAGGTTTATCGGCAGTTACAGAAAAACAGTCCTGGTAAAGATTGCATGTAAATTATGTTGTATATAGCAAGATTTCAGTTCAGGGAGTTGCATTGAGAAGGGGGGGCATACTAGCTTTGGTATATAGCCAGTGTAAACATGATATGGATTTGTTTTAATTGCTCTGTGTAGTTTCAACATCTGACATTAATTCACACAGATAATTATGTGAGTGATTTTAAAGTTAAAAAACTTAAAAGCTAATTTTGTATCTTATTTACGTTTCAGTGAAAGAGTCTGAAAATGATAATACAAAGAAGGCAAAGTAAGTTCTCTTTTAATGAATCGAATGGCTTCTTTTCATGAATGGTTTTAATTTGTTGTTTTCAAACTTTCAAGTGTAATGTTACAGTTTTGTTGTTTTAGTAAATAGAAACTAAGCATTTAACTCATAGTGCCTTTAGTGTGACCTAAACATGCAACCTACAGATTTCCAAATTAGTTGATACTATCTGGATTTTTTTTGTCTAAAACATATTCTCTTTAATATTGACATAATGAATGGGTACAGCATATTTGGGGAATGTTTTACTAACAGTATAAATTTCAGTGAATGGGTTTCCTGTGTTGTCTTGAACTCCCCTTATTTGGTGCATAAAAAAAATATTTCCAGAAGGACTCTGTAGACTAATTTCTGTATTTCCAAAAACTCTATTCTTTTGAATGCTGCTATTTTTAACAAAACAGCTGTCTGAAATTCAGCTTTTACAAGGCATGTTTTGTGCATGTTGGAATTAGTATAGAATCTTTTCCTTTCACCTTTTATGACTCTTCTGTCACTCTTTTTTTATTTCCACAGGGAAAAGATACCCCTTCACGTCTTTAGTCCCAAATATACAAAATTACGTGACTGGCACCATGAAGTCTCAGCACGTGCTCTTAACGTACAGTGACTATGAGCCTTGCTTCCCCACCCAAGCAGCCAGCCATGCCTTTCATTCACCTTCTCTTTTTCCAGTTCTTAGCAGTATCTGCTTCACATTGTCTCGTGAAAACTAGGACGTTTCTATTCTATCCTAACAGTTTCCAATTGTGAATACGAGAAGAATGAACGTGTTTTGTGCTAACTGGTAGCTTACAACTGCAAAACCAAAGAAAGAAAAGGAAGTGACTAGACCCTTTCAGTATATTTACATGTATTTTAACTGTTTGGGTCATGATTGTGGAATAGGAAGTCCTTTTGTAAGGTTGATCTGGTTTGTCGATTGAAGCAGAGGTAGATGAACAAATAATGTCCTTGTCTAATTAGGAAAGTGATTCCCTTATGCTATGATATTTACCAAGTTTACTTTCAGGTTCATCATTAGGAGATGTTCACAGTTGATTGTAAATTCTAAGAGAGCAAATATGATAAGGCAGATTCAGCAGAGAAGACTATTAAAGCTCATTGTGGACTTGGGTGTCTTTAAAAGCCTATTGTTCACGTGGCTACAAAAAAAGATATTTTGCCCTTGCTTGCAGTGGGGAAACATAGTATTGTTTTACTTTGGTTAATTTTTAAAGATTCTGTCATCTACTGAGGAAGTGTATGTAAGCTGGTAGGTGTTTTCATGGAATATCCAAATTCTAGGTGTCAACAGTAAGACATGTAGAAGATAGCTTTGCTTTTTCTTTATGTTGGAGGAAGATATCATAAAATAAATTTCAATTTAAATCTTCCTGATTTGGAAAAATATTTTAGTGTTATAAACTACTGTGTGTTGCTGCTATTCTTACAAAGTTGTATTTTGGGCAATACAGGGAAATGAAGTATCTGATTATAAATGCTTTCTGCCTTGTAATATAATATATTATATAGTAGGTCTAAACTCAGTGATAAATGCATTTTGAAGTTTGGAAAGAATTGTAATAAAATTGTCTGTACCTTGCTTCTGTACTTGTTTCTTTGAGGCTAGTGACCTGCTGTCCAGGGCTTGTTAAAATGTTACTTTAGTAGGATGAGTAACTACCTTGTCTTTTCGTTTGGAGAACTTTTCAATTCATCAAGTTACCAAAATGTGAAAGTAACACATGGCAAAAACCCAGCCTTCTCTTTTGTCCTCCAGAGTTGTTAGTTATTTAAGGCAGCATCTTATGTGAACAATATATAATCCATCTTCCTGTGACAAAGCCAAGAGTTCTTCCTTGTAAAACAGTGATTACTGGGTTCTGGCCTACATTCAAAGATCGATTTTTACTTTTCCCAGTGTTCTCCACTTCTTGTCAACATAGACTAGAAGTATTGTGGATGAGTTGAGGTAACTAATATTAATTTCAGTTAGTGATTTGTTATTATGCAACAGTTGTCCTGTCAAATGCATTTGAAAATAGTTCTAGGATTTAGCTGTGTCTGCCACTGCCCTGTGATATGAAGGATATCCTTTTCTCAAGTATTTCCTTAGATATTCAAAGGCTTGCCTACTTGTGCTCTTATGATCCTGATGTTAGCCCCAGTGTTTACTGCATCTCTGTCCTATGGAAGAAGCTCTTTCTTTTACCAGGCTTTTCTGTTCCTAGCAATTATTCAATATTTGAAAAGACAGTATCTGAAAGAAGATTGACTTAGAGTCACTGAAAAATGAAGTATCAGAGTAAAGATGGTATATTCCCACCAAAATCCAGTTTTCTTGAGTAACTACAGAGTTCAAAGACCCCTTAGAATAATTTTAGATAAATAAAACATTTTTCCTAATACAAAGAATATGTGTAGTACTTTTTTTTTAATTTGAAATAGATGGTGTTGAAAAAAGAGTTGAGTGCCTTGTCTAATGCCAGTAGTGTGTATTTAATATATCATCACAAGTGCAGATGACAGAAGTCGTCTGCATGGGAGTGGGAATCGGCGTCCAGCCAGCATCTTTCGTCCTGCCAGAACTGGAATTCCTGAGCCCAGTGACTCTTCTGGGACAGTGTATATTCCTAGCACAAAAATCTAGCCAGATATTATAAAAGTTTACACAGTGTATTTTGTAAGGATAGTTACCTGACCTGATTTATTTATGCCTTGTTTGTGTCTTGCTTTTACATACTTTATCACAGGCTTGTTTTTAATATGAAATTGGGAAGTTATTCTCCAGTGATTCTCAACATATTTTTTTCATGGTGATTTACTAGTCAGAATATGGGCGTGTCTTACCCAGTCATCTACTTTCGTTACCTCTCACATGTGTTACTCTTGTAATAGGGTCATGGTCATTTCATTATCATCGTGCCCTTAAAGAAAGCTTAGATATATATTATAAAAGTGATTATATTATGATGCAGAATAGCTAGTCCATATTTTATTCCAAAGTATAGAATTGGATTCATAAAAATAATTTATTAATTTTTCAGAGACAGAAAAAAATGATTTATTAAATTTTATTTCATGTTCATTGCTGTTTTGCCTGCATATAATTCTCTGTGAGGGTGTCAGATCTTGAAATTACAGACAGTTACGAGCTGCATATGGAAGCTGGGAACTGAACCTGGGTCCTCTGGAAGAGCAGTCAGAGCTCTTAACCACTGAGCCATCTCTTTAGCCCTAGAACTGGGTTTATCCAGATAAATAATTTTACATTTGATTTATTTTTGATATGATTTATGACCACTCATGCATCGATTCATTCATTCTGTGTTCATTCTTTCATATGAGTAATTATTTGACTGTCAGCCACCAATCTGTGTGCTGTGGATACCATAGTAAATAATGGATAGACATATAAACAAGATGATCCAAGGTAATTTTATTAACAGATAATAAAGTAGGTTAATATAAAACAGATTTGGCTTAGGCAGGGCAGGATTGCTGTAGATTATGTGGCTCTCTGTGAATTCAGCCTTAGTGCTGACTTTTTGTAGAGAGTAAGAACTGAACTGTGTGATGATCTCAGGCAGAGTTCAAGGCAAAGGAGACAGGTGGAAAACAGTGTGGCAAGTCTCTAGATCAGAGAACACAGTGTAGCTGAAATGAGTAGGAGAAACAGATATGAACGTAATTCTTAAGCATGTGAGCAAACAGTTTTTATTCTGAATTTAACCACTTGAATAAATTTTAAAATGAAGAATCAGAGCATTGGGGAGCGGGTTTGCCAGCTTGTTAAATACAGTACATACCTAGTAGTCCAGCCCTGACCACTGTCAATTTATTATTTTTTTTATTAAGATTCAATGAAGATTTGGAGGGGAAAAAGGCTTCCTTCCATATACTGTCTTTGTGGTATGGAAGGAACAGAATATGCTATGGAACACAGATAAGACAGCAAAGTTGGAATGTCTAAAACTTGGACTGTAATAAAGGACTCATAATTTAGTTGGTAGGTTTAACAATTCTGGCTTCTCTAAAAAACTGGCTTGATTTATCTGATCCATTAAAATTTCATGATGCAATTAAGTGTTTCCTTGGTGATTCTTTGCAAAATAGGTATCATAGCTTAAATTGCTATTAGAAACAGCGAGAAAGAGAGCGATCAGTACACTCAGATTTGTAGTTGACTGAGTTTCCACTTCAGTGGAGGACCTGATAGCTGCGTGTGTGGTGTGTATAAGGCAGGCAGCCCTACTCTGATTCACCTCAGCACTCACATTTGGCGAGCTGATCCTGTTGTTACGGGGAACAGGACATGGAAGGCTGATCATGTTGGCATACTAGAGACAGCCTCTAATAGCTGTTGTATCTCCAGGACTGCTGTGGTAGGTCGGCTGAGGCTGTCCTCCTCCACAACAGCAGCTCACCTCTGTTGAGTCCTGCTACCTGGCCCCTCTCTTTCCCAGCTCTTGACTTAAGAAGCGTTCCTAATAAGCACCTTCCGTGCTAAACCCTGAAAGCTGGTCACCAGACTTGGTTACACAGGTCCTACAGCATGGTCCTTTTACTAATCTTCTCATCGCTTTTTTCTTCAATCTACTTTCCTTCTTCCTTGATCTTTGACAACAGACCGCAGCCACAAGATTAAAGAAGTCTTTGAAGTAAAAGATTAGTTACAGTGCATGGAAGTTAAAAAGAAGATTCATTTACTTTTTTTTTTGCCTTGAATGAAAAGTGTTTCTTTGTTGATTACATTATAGGCCATCTAGACTTAATGAATGGGTATTATAGGTAGAGCTGTGTCAATGAAGCGGTGAAGGAAGAACTCTTAAAAGGAAAATGATTGAGATATGTAACGCATATCTAAAGGATTGCTGTTTGAATGTTGTAAATGGAAGTGTGCAGCATTTTAGAATCCTGTGTATTTGTCTTTTGATGATCCATTTAATAAATTTTCTCTGGGTACATTTCTTCATGAGTTGGGTAGTGGGCAGGTACACACGGCTAGGAGATGCTGCTAGGAAGTTACTGAAGATGTGTCCAGCCCTCAGTGCTAGTCGTGTGACACTGAGAACAACTGGGTTAAATGCTTCTGTCCTCTACAGAGTTTTCTTATTTCATCTCACAACTTGACTTATGTATTCTCTATAATTCACTTTCTCCACATCCACCCCACAGTGGTAGTAACGCACTTCTAACTTAATTAACTATACAGAATTTAACTTCTTGATACCTCTTTTTCTGGTTTTATTTGTGGGTATTTGTCTACATATTCTGACTTTCTACCTCGTTCCTGGAAGAAAAGAGTCTTCATATAAAAATACAGATTGGAGGAAAAGGCACTCTCATAGGTACAGTATTTCCTGCTGAACGCATTCAACAGTGAGTATATAAGTAAAGGCCTGTACAAGTCTACGGAATGATTCACCTTGAAGGTGGATTAGAATCTACGAATCCTCTCCGACTACCTCTTAATCAGAAAGATACTGTATTAGGCAGCCCTGGCACAAGAAGTGCACATGAAGTGGATTAAGCAATTGGATTAATTCCTAGATCACTATACCAGCAGTCTTGGTTTCCAGTGAAGCCTGTCTTCTTTGCTGGCAGATGGCCTCCTCCTCAGTGTCTTCCTACAGCCTTTTCTCTGTTCAAGCTCACAGGATAGCGTAGTATAAAACATGGCAGGTCAGAAGAGTTTGCATTTTAGCTTTCCCTTCCTCTTATAAGTCATTAGTTATATTGAACTTGGGCCCCATTTACCCTTAATTCCACATTTGAAGAACTTATGACTAAATTGAGTCACACTCAATTTAATATATGAATCAGGGTGGTAATATAGCCCAGTCCATAACTATACCGTGGCCTTTCCACTCATTTGACAGATATGCATGCACTGAAGAAATGAGTCTGAATATCTTCCTCAGGGCTGCCTGTGACACCAAGTAATATCCATATAACTCCTGGCTTATAACCGTCAGAATGGATTTTCGTCTGGAAGAATAGATCTAAGTTACTTCTGAACAGAGACCTGTCATATTTACTTATTTGTTGACAATTTGGAAACAAACTGCAGGAAATTTTCCTAATACATTCTTTTGCAAGTTACTGGTGTTTTTCAAAAATTTTTTTCACAAGTGAATAAATACATGTCTATAAAAGGTGGAAAAAAACTTTCTGGCCAATATCATGTCTTCATTATTCTATTTCAGCAACATTGGTCTCTTGTTAAATATTAAGATATTTAAGACACATGCAGGGCCTGGGGAGATGGTTCCATCAGTAAGGTACCTGCAAACATGAGGACCTGAGTTTGATCCCCAAACACATGTGAAAAATGGGTTGTGGTGTGTGCTAGTAAGGTGAAGACAGAGGTGTGGGGTTGCTGAATGCTGTGCTCCAGGTTCATGGAGAGGTCGTCTAAAGTTAAGGTGGAAAGTGATAGAGCAAGACACCACGTGTTGACTTCTGGCTTCCATATGCACAAGTGCACACACACATACACACCACACACCTGTATACACATATGTGTGAGTATAAACACACGAGGCTCCATGCTAGTTAAACATATTTGTTACCCCAAACTACTATTCTGTAGAGGAAGTGAGAATTGTTTCCAATCAGATATTTGCATACATTTTTATGAGATCAGTTAACGATCACGCTTAAACCCAAAGGACAGAATATCAACATGTCCACATCGATCTAATTTTAGAAAATGATTCTGAAAATACCTAGCTAGAATTCCTCAGCTTCTACTGTCTCAAACATTCCTACACAGTATATGTGACAATCTGGAAAAGAATCAGAGGTCAAACCTGGGCACATGAACAAGTTGTTTTTGTGGATTGAAAATACAGAGTATTTGTATTTGATCTGCTGTCAAGTTCTGTTGGTAAATTATTCTGTGGTTAGCAACAGCGGGTTGGTGACTGTAATGCAGATATCGCCATCTGCTGAATGTACGTGGTCATTACACTTGAGTTGCTTCTGACAGCAGTCCTTTAGAAATATTTGAGACAAGACAGTTCCTAAGTATTCTGTATTTTCATGTACAAATTGTTCTCTGTATAGTTCTAAAAACTGTTAGGACTTTGCAAAAATATTAGTAACTCTTTGCCTTTTATAAAGCTCTTTTATTAATTAAAATAAGTATTCGTGATATGTAGACTTGACTCTTCTATAGAGTCCAGAAAAATGGCAAGTGCCATGCCTTAGAACATGGACAAGCTTACAGAGCAGTAATCCTTATGTTATGATGCTGTTTGGGTTAATTTTTTCCATCCCTACCTTCAAAGAGGCAAACACAATGTTGTTATTATCTGTTCAAAACTGCAATATGAAGCACAACTCCTCCAATGTTTCTAACATAATCCACAACTTGGACAACTTAGTTAGAAGCATTGGTAATAGACAGTTTCTCCATGACAGTCCCTTTGGCTTTTAGTTAATTTCATGTATTTCGACCACACTGACGTTTCAGAGTACTTAGTTATTCTGCTTTTACCTTTATATGATTTAGCTATTTTGGTAGTATGATTTTTTTATAAAAGAAATTAAGCTAGTACATTACATAATAAAAGTGATGGGGAAGGATATTTAAGCAACTTAATTTTCCTTTCCTTAGAGAACTTGGTGGTCTTTTTTAAAAAATTTATTTCTCATGTATACAGTGTTCTGCCTGCTTGCACACCAGAAGAAGGCACCAGATCTCATTATTGATGGTTGTGAGCCACCATGTGGCTGCTTGAATTGAACTCAGGACTTCTTCAGCCAGTTCTCCTAACCTTTTAGCCATCTCTCCAGCCTGAACTTGATTTTCAAGTTAAAGCCAGTGTTGCTTATCCCTTCTCTTGCATTTCTCTACTTTAGTACATATTGAAAAGCTGTCTGTTGAGCTACCCCATGTCTGCCTTAGTGACAGGTGCTCATTTCACAAATGCAGTTAATTGTTCTTTGGGAGTCTGAATTTACTTCTTTGCACAGAACATGCCAAGGGTGGATGACCATGGGGAACTTTTGAGGTGACTTCGTCTTTTCATGCACTTTATTGTTTATGATGGTAGTCCAGAAATTCATAAAAAGGAAACTGAGAATGAACTGGAAGATTTTTATAACTTCAGATGCTTCTATATCTTGATTAGAAAATTGGTATTTTGAAACTCTTATACAGAAAAGGAACATGTTTAGACAGCCGTGATAAAATCGAGGGTATCAAAGGAATCAAACATTCGTAACTTTTATAAAGGAAATTTTGAAGCGTATCACATGATGTTAAGAAAACATACCTTGTTCTAGTTTGCATTCATGTTCAGAGTAAACTTGGGGAGGAAAAGGTTTTATTTGACTTATGCTTTCCAGGGCATAGTCAACCACTGAGGGAAATTGTGGTAGGAAGTCAAGGCAGAAGTTGAAGTAGACACCATACAAGAACTCTTGTTTCCTGGCTTGTGCACTGGCTCATGCTCAGATAGCTTTCTTACACAGCCCAGACCCACCTGCCTGGGGATAATGCAGCAGACACGGGGCTGGGCCCTCTCATGGCAGTCTCAATCAAGACAGTTCGTCACAGACGTGATGAGTTCTTTAATCCAGGCTCCCTCTTCCCAGGTTGCTTGTGGTTGTGTCAGGTTGCTGATAAAGGCTAACAGGCACATGCCTCTGCCTAAATCAACAAAGTGAAGCTACCAACAGACACTAATTTGGGGAATTACAGAAGTGACGCTTTCAATATTTCAGTATGATTGTGAAATTTGTGTTAATGAAAGAGATAAGGGAGCAAAAATAACCCAAACTCAGAAGCACATAGTGAAAAGGTTTTTATTTACTTCCCGCTGGAAGGAATTGATGCCCATAAATATGCTGATTGTAAGTAGTTCTCTGTGGCCATATTTTTCTCAGTGATGTACAAAAGATTGCTAAGGAGTGTTGTCTCCTTTTTTTTTTTGTTCAAAGCTGAAAAATGGGAAAGAAAAAGAATAAGAGACATATATTCTTTCTCAAAAGGGAAAGGTTAACTTCTAACCCATAAACTAGTTTAAATTTGGCCTCACTTAGCAGAAAAAAGAAGTCCAGCAAATGCTTAGGAAGAACTTCTTTTGTGCCACTCACTCAGCTTATCTCTCTTTCCCTTTCATCACTAAACTTCATTGATAACAGTCTTCTTTAAATGCCTGGAGATCCAAACTGATCTGTCTCATTGTCTCATCCCTGGGTCCCCTAGCTCTGGCTTTAGTGACTGGCTCAATGCTCTCCTCTCTACCTCACTCTAGTCTTTCTATAGTGACCTCAGTGACAATATGTTGAATCACTGAAACACTGGGTTACTAAATTATTTGCCTTATTTCACTTCTGGGATAAGCTTTCCCAAAACTAAGCCCTAGTCTTGGGATATGACAGCCAGGCAATCTAAATTTCCATGTAATATGCCCCAAATCTGGATTTTTAAGCACTCTTCCCACCCTCGCTCTTTTACCTCCTTATTCTGCCAGCCTTCACTGAGCTAAATTGTATTGTTTTTAAATGCAACGTCATTCCCAACTCTCTTTTCTCACAGTATTCCTACAGTCCAACTGCTCTTCTAAAATACAAAACTAACTCCACAGCTGAAGGTAGGGGGGTCAAGAAATTCAAGGCCTGGTCATAGAGTTAAGCTCAAGACTAACCAGGAAGCCAAGTGACAAGAGTGTCTCAAAAGCATCAGGCTTTATGTTCAGTCCCAAGTGGTGCACACAGCAATGGCAAAGGTGTAGAGATTAGAACAGAATGGTATAGCGTTTGTGAGGTCCTGCATGATGGGAGTTAGATAGATTAGGAACGACGTAAAGGGGTGAAGAATGAGCAAGATGAGAAACACAGGGGGACTCTACTTTCAGGCCTACTGGAGGAAAGAGGCTCTGGTGGGTGACCTTTTCAGGAGAGTACGTTCTACCTGGGTTAGAACGCATGAGGATAGGCATTGATAGGCATAGTATGAGGTGAGAATGCGTGTAATACTGTTGTTGTAGTTACTGTTGAATGAATGGATGGATGCAGAGAATGTTGACTAAGAAAGCTTAGGACAGTTGTTCTGTAATCTTGCCTGTTGTAGATGTGGAAGGACAACTGTTACTGGAACTCAGCATGCTGTGGTACCTTTCTCAAGACACCTGTCCTCTACAAGGATATGCAATTGGTAGCTGTTGAATGTAGGATGTTCAGACAGATACAGTTATACCTTCGAATAGGTAACAGATTAATTCAGCACCATTTGTACTTCATTAGTTTATACTAAATTATATATATATAATTATATATATATATATATCCACTACAAAATAGAAATTTGTCCCACAAGAGGGAAGTTATTAATGGCTAGACATAAGTTTCTAATAGGAAAGATCTAGTGAAGACATTGATGATTGAGTTTACCAAAGGACAAGATTAATAGAAAGTGCTCTGCAGTTACTGAGGGAGTCCAGCTTACAGTTGGGGAGTGTTCCATGAGATTTAAAAGTTATTGTTATGCCTTAAAGAGTTCATATTATGTTTTGTTCCTGTAGAATTAAGCATATTCATCTTTACCTATCCTGTTCCTAGAACCTACAGAATATTCTTTTCTATAGAGATCAAAGTGTCTCTATATTTCTGTAGAGAATACAAGTGTCTCTGGAGTTCCTAAATATCAAGATTGAACATTTAGTATCCTTTCTCATATGTTTTAAAAATATAGTTTTGATTACTGTTGTATGACAAAACTTTTTCTGGTGAGATGAAACACTCTTCTACTCATCCCAGATAGGTAACCCACAACAGAACAAAGTATGGACACCACCAAAGTCCAACTTGGTGAACCAGTGAGTTTTATTGGGGTTTCTCACAGGATTACAGATGAGGGGTTACTTACAGGAGCAGAAATGACTCAAAGACAGCTGCATCAACAAAGCTCACCCCAGCATGGGTGACAACTCTCAAAAGCTAAAAACCTGGAGCACACAGCACAGCTTGGAGGTAGCTCAACAGGTCGGAGAGTGTCCTTTTCAGTGCCACAGTTGGTGTAAATTTCTTCTGGGCACTTGGTCTGCTCTCAGAGTCTTTGCAGCTTTTCTCCTGTGACAGGTCCTCTGTGCAGCTCAGCTTGTCCAAGTCTTGGCAGGTCAGCTTTTTTTTTCCCCTCTAAGAGGGACTCTCAGCTTTTATTGCTTACTCTGGCAAGGAGGGGCCTAGTGAATCTGGTCAGTTCAAGGGCATTCTTGAAGCTGTATTTTATATGTTTACCTTCCTGCTTATAGACTATTTTGATCCCAGAGGGAAATATTATGCAACAGTTACCACTGAGGTATGTATGCCACTACTATACTCATAGGGCTGTCCAGCCATGCTGGTCATTGTTATGATTCATGGACATCATAGCTGAAGAGAACAGTTGGTTGCTTCCCCCCTTTGATAGCTTGCATGGGACCTTTGGGTGACATGAAAGCTTGTCTTCAGGCAAGAGGTATTCAGGTCAGTTTCCAGTTCAGTGGTCTCTGGGCCCTGTTTCTGAAGTGTATAATGTCATCAGCAATAGGAACTTACCTTATACCTCTCTGGGGCAATGAAGGCCCAAAGCAATAGCCTGTAATGGTTTGGGGGTGTCTTGAACAACCCTGACCAACAACTCAAAAGAAGGCTTCTTGTGCCTGATGTTCGAGCTTTTGTTAGATGGTCTTTGGTTCTTGGAGGGAGCATTGTCAGCTCAGATGGGAAACTTCCATTTCGATTTTGTATGTTTATTGATACACCAAACTCACGTATTTTTAGGAACAGTGAGTTTGCTGTACGATTGTGTTTTCTAGGAATGTCAGAAGCTACAACCAGAAGTTTCACCAACATGACTTAATAAACATGAGTTGAACAAAGACAAAAACAATAGATATGCAAACAAGTATGGGGGAAATCCCAGGAGACCTCAGCTGTACACTACAGGGTCTACAGACCCTTTTTAAAAACTACAGACAACTAAGGAATGCTGAGAGCAGGAGAAATAGTCTTCCCCAGGGACGAGCACACTAATTAATTGTCTAATAGCAAATGGTCAGTCCAGAGAACGTACTACACATATGTAACATTATACAGATGGAATAGAATGTTCTTTAGGAATAACATATACATACATACATACTTACACACATGTGGATATATATGTATACATACATGTATATGTATATGTATATATGTATATATCAATGTAAAAACAGTTCATGAAAGGAGAGGCCATGAATTTGCAAAAGAGGAAGGAGGGTCATGTGGAAGAGCTTGTTAGGAGGAAGTGAAAATGATGTGGTTATAATCTCAAGAAAAGAAAGGTTTGCTTTTGTGAGGAATTCATTCTTGCATAATTTGTGTAGAATTCCTTAAAATCTGAATGTGTGAAATTAACATGTTACTAATGTTACTAATTAGTATCCCGTAGTTTACCTTCTTTCCCCCATCCACTACAGCTAGTGTAATGGTTGTATTATAATTAATTTAGTAACTATACTAAATGAATAAGTTCAGAAAATTTCCATAAATAATTTTAGTACTTATATTGTACATTTACTGGAAGGATTATGTAACTTCTACATATGAAATAATGAGAAAACATATTCTTGCCTTACTAAAATCTTAGTAGTCTATTGAAATGAAATTGATATTCAAGTTAAAAGATCATGAATTATGGAAAAAAATACTTCCAGAACATTAAATGCTGTGTTGTGAATGGAGTATAACAAATAAAGGAAAAGATAGTTTACAAAGATCCTTGAGAGAGAGGTCCCAAAGTTCTCTTGGGTAATTGTCGAGCCTGCAAAGGATTTTGGATATTGTCCTGACTACAAGTACCCACTGAAGTTTTTAGTACAAGGAATGATATGAAAAAAAATTAAGGCACTTTGACTAAACCAAGACAAGACTAGATTGGGCAGAATTTGGTAAGAGTAAAGTAAGAAAGAAGGTAGATAATTGTTCCACTGCTGATAAAAGTGCCTAGTCTCTATGCAGAAAGGATGATGGCTATGATATAGTCTCTATGTAGAAAGGATGATGGCTATGATATAGTCTATATGCAGAAAGGATGATGGCTATGATATAGTCTATATGCAGAAAGGATGATGGCTATGATATAGTCTATATGTAGAAAGGATGAGGGCTATGATATGGAGCAGGAGAGTGGATTCAAGATGCAGTTTCAAGGTAGAATAATAGGGACATGGTCATAGAACTTGAGGTCATGGTGGAGGTAGTGTATGTACAAGTTTTCCTTCCAGGTTTCTGATAAGAGTATGGCCATCAAATTGGATAACATACTTTGGGGGAAAGTCTTAAGAGTTTATTTTGAAAAATGTTAATTTAATTTTTATATCAGGTACATGATTTAAAAGTGAACTCACCATGTAGGCTGCTGATGACAGATCACTAAGAAAGAGACACTGTTATATTGCTGCTTAAAGATATAAAAGAGTATAATGTCGTTCTCCAAATTATATTGCTGTGACAGTGACCTCAGGAGTAGGTGTAGTCAGTGAATTACTAAAGTATGGCAAATAATGGGTCGTGGCACTGCCTACCAGAAGAGATAAATTGGTCAGTTAGATCAGATACTGAGACTAGGTAAATAGATGATTCCCCTGTATAAGGTAATAGCAGTGCCAAACTCATAAAAACAAAGTAGAAGTATAGAGTGGGTTGGCATTGCAGACTTCCAAAATAAAAACATTTTGGGGTTGATTCATAATGTTATTTATTTAACAATATTGAGCTATGCATTAAAATGATGATAGCCCACGTATGTTTTGTACACTTTAACTACAATAAAAACATGATAAATACACTTTTTTGTTGTTTTGTTTTTCCAAGACTGTCTGTGTAACCCAGGTTGTCCTGGTACTTGCTCTGTAGACTAGACTGACCTTGAACTCACAGAGGTTCACCTACCTCTGCCGGGATTAAAGGTGTACACCACTACCAACCAGCCTGGTAAATACTAGTAAATACTAATCCAGTTTAGCCATAAAGAAGTCCTTAGTGGCCTTGACAAGAACATAGTTATATTGGGGCTGAAGTGCAACAAGTGGTGAGTAGACAGTTATTTCATTTGACTGTAAAGGGGCATGGAAAATAGGAGATAAGGGTAGTTTGTTGTTGATGATGATTTCTTTCAAAGACCCCATGGCGTTTTGACATGCATGAGGCCTGGTGTAGGAGGAAAGTTCAGGGGCTGTGCTCGAGAGAAAGGAAGGAGCTGGAGAGCACAGCCTAAGGTTATTAGTCAGCTGTGCAGGCTGGAGGCTGGAAAGCTTGCTCATTTGGTCTGCAGATGGTCGTGACTGGTTTGCCTCATAGAGTATTAGCATGGCTGCAAGTGGAGATACTTGGGCTTGGTTGCAAAGAAACACATGGTCTGCAAGTAAGTGCTTGTTTTCCTGCGAAAAGCAACCTAAGGCTGCAAGCCAGTTCCTGCAGATGTGTCTGGGGACAGGAGCCGCCAGTCCCCTGGTGGGAACCAGGACTCATTTAAGCAACAGATAAGGCAGAAAGCTAGACTGCTCTAAGTCTGCTATAAATCAGAACTTTCTAAGAGAAATAAATTTTAGGGAATGTCAGAGAGAGAAAATACATTATTGATGTCTACTCCAGTAGTTTAAAAATCCCCACAAGTCTTGTATGGAGGCTAGCTAAATAATAGGAAACTTCCCAAGTACATTGTTCATAACCTCAGAAAATATTTCATCAGCATAGCTCCTAGAAGCATGAGAATTCTTCAACCCACTCTTTAAAAAGTAAACTCCTATTGTTAGTTGGCATGTACATAATGAAAATTCGTTATAATTCTCTTAAAATTTAAGGGTTTATAATAGTATAGAAGTCATTCTCTGTGCATGGTTTTCAAATCCTAGTCATTTCTTTGATCATGTTCTTTTCCTAGGCAATAACATTTGATTAGCTCTGGACTGTGACATGCCGCTAGAGGTACAAATACTTACACATATCTTGAGTTCTGTATTTAAAAATAGGAATTTATTCAGTTGGTAAATATTTATTTATTTATTTATGGTAAGTACTTTACTATACTTTATTTTATATGGATAAATATCACGGGTTTTCAGTTTAGGAAAATTTTTGTTTATTTAGGGAATCTGACTTTAAACAAATTGGCCACATGAGTAATACAATACAATAACAACACCTTACATGCAGAAAAGTACAGAGTGCTATGAACACGTGTAGCAGTGACAACATCACAGAGGAGGGCCTTTAAACTGAGTTGAAAGGAGGCTTAGAAATTGACCCAGTGAGGTGTGATACAGAGACACATCTGAAAACAGTAGTAGAATTTGGTCTGTTTCAAGAAGAAACGGAAAGAGAGATGGAGGGAGGGAGGGAGGGAGGGAAGAAGGGGAAGAGTAAGAAAGAAGGGAGGCAGGTAGGAAGTACTCAATGAGAACCCTGGAGAACAGCTAGCATGGTCAGCTACCTCAGCTCAGTGCTGGAAGATTTAAGCAACACATGATAAAGTTTGCACTTTAAAAGGGCAATCTGATAGCTAAGTGCTATTCTCTTTCTCTGGGACAAAGCTCAGCATCTTTTTTTTTTCTTTTTGCTTAATAAATGTCCCAAACACATTGAGTTTTGTGCATAATATAGTGTGCCATAATTTCTCAACTCTCCACAGAGTATGAAATAGCCAGACATCCATAACATGCATAAATGCATGAGCTTAATGCTATCCCAATAAACTTTATGTATACATGCCAAAATATGAATGCTGTGAACTCTTCATATGTGAAGTCATGAGAAATGTTCTTAATTTTGAAGAAGAAAAAAACAAACCCATTTGGTGGTGCATGCCTTTACTCCCAGCACTCAGAAGGCAGAGGCAGGAGGATCTCTGTGAGTTCGAGGCTAGCCTGGTCTACAAGAGCTAGTTCCAGGAAAGACTCCAAAGCTACAGAGAAACCCTGTCTCCAAAATCCTCCCCCTCAAAAAGTATGAAAATCATTCTTAGTTTGTAACCTTGCAAAAGGAGATGGTGGCTATTTTTGCCCATTGTGCTGTAGTTTACTAACTTGTATAATTTCTTTATTTTTTCCTGTACCTCTCATGATACTTTATTTTTATATGGCACGTTCTTGAGTTGTTTCTAGTTTGTCAGCACTTTATTAAAGAGATGACCAATTCTAAATGAAAAATTAGACTAAAGTACCCCTTTTCTAGTTCTTTACCTTAATATTACACTTTCCATGGAAGACTCAGTGTACTATAGCTGGCCTATTCCATTTTTCCACATATGGAATTTTAAGAAAACAGGTAATTTTGTCTTTTTCTTGTTTAATTCCTTCCAGTGTTAGATTTAGTGCTTGCTTGCTTGTTTTGAAACCAATTCTTTGTTGTTTTCACCTTTTCTTTACCTGGTAATATCTTTTCTTAATTTAATTTTGTCATCCTGTAGTCATTAAAAAAACTCAATGAAAAATGCTGCAACAACAAAACATGAAAGTAGGAGAGAGATTTAGGAAGCGAGTTTGGTGAGGGCAGATAAAAGCAGGGAAGGGATGACTTTGATCAAAGACTATCTTTATATTATATGTTTATATGAAACTAATAGTTAAAGGGGGGTTGTAGAATTGAGAATATCAATAGAGCTTGCATACAAGTGTTATTATAATTTTTTAAAAGATTTATTTATTATGTATACAATATTCTGCCTGCATATGTCCCTATAGGCCAGAAGAGGGTATCATATCTAATTATAGATGGTTGTAAGCCACCATGTAGTTGCTGGGAATTGAACTCAACCTCTAAAAATTTTTAATTAAGCAAAAAGCTTAATTAAAAAGCTTGCAACTCTTGGCTATATAATTAAATAAACTCCATTCTTTATATGCATCAGGATGAATACCATCCATATGGTTTCAGATTCAAAAAAAAAGCTTTACTTATTCCTGCTTGCTCTTTGCTTGTATATTACTCAAGCCAGTGGAAATAGTAAAGGTAGACTTGGTCCAAATTATTTCCATTTGACCTTTACTCTATGTGCAGTGTTGGACAACTTAGTAAGTTCTTGGAGCTTAAGTTCTCTTATGTAATTCAAAACTGCATGGTCACTGAATGGGATTTTCCACCCACCTTCCCCTTTTAACCATAGCCTTTTATCACATGACTGTAGTCATGTTGAATGATTTGGGAGAAGAGCAGTCAACACCTGGTGTCAGAGGCAGTATTTGTTTTGATTTGTCGATATAGACAGTAAGAACCAACTACAGCAGTGGTTCTCAACCTTCCTAATGCTACAACCGTTTAATACAGTTCCTCATATATTAGTGACCCCAACCATAAAATTATTTCATTGATACTTCATAACTGTAATTTTGCCACTGTTATGGATTGTAATGTAAATATCTGATATGCAGTCTATCTGATAGGTGACCCCAAGGAGGTCATGGCCCACAGGTTAAGAACCACTGAACTGGAGTATCCCAGATATGAAATTATTAACACTTAAATAACGATATGCATGGTGAACATGGTCTCAACTTTTCATTAATCTTTCCTTTGCCTTGTCCTTTTTCACTTCTGAAAACCTAGGTTTGACAGTTCTCTGGAAGACCTACTTAAGAGCGGACCTCACCCACCTGCAACTCCCCAGGTGTTAAATATTCGTAATCAAGTAGCGACACTTTCTAAAGTAGCAGCCACTTACTCTAGGTAGTCTTTCCTTCTCAGTTGTCTCCATTTAAATGCTGGTGATAAATCTAAATACTAAACTCACAGAAAATGAGAGCATGATCATGGATTAAGGATATCATTATGTATAGACATATTCAGCGTCACAACACTGCTTTACACTACTTTTATATTCTTTGTGTGCTTTGGTTTGGTTTTTAACTTCTAATATAGAATGAGAAAATCTGTGTCTTGTTTATTCACTTCGTGATTTGCTAAATGAACTGAGTTTGGCTTAAGTCTGTTCTTAAATTCAATCGTGTACCTCTGAAAGAAGAGAGACATGTTTCAAACATCCCAGACATGTTCTTAGAGTATAGAGGTGAAATTAACTACCTGTAAGACATTGATAATTCTTTCATATTACTCCTTTTATCATTGGACAGGGGAACTTCATTAGTTTCCTCTTCTCCCAACTACGGGATGGGTTAGCTGATGTATTTTTAGCTGATTATTTTGTACCGTGTTTCTATTTATTACTCACCATCACTTTTCCCCGGTGGCAACTGCTGACTCTAAGCAAGAGTGATTCAGAAACCCAAACAAACATTAAATCACTAGGTAACTGTTCTTCATTTTAGCACGCTTTGTCATTCTTCATAAAAAGCGTCTTTATTTTCTCTCTCCTGGCCCCATTCTTCTTTTTCTAACGATTCATAGAAGTTGTTCAAACTTAGCCACACAGTTCCATTTCATGGATTACTTACAAATGTGTACATCACGTTTCTATATAATATGTTAAACTGAGTTTCTGTAGTTTCTTCGCTTTTTCCCCAGTGGTTTATAAAGTTATGTCTGTGGAGTTGAGTGCGTCCCAAATTCCTTAGAAGAGATTGTAGACTTTCACAATTTCCTACAGCTGTAACCTGTGTTGAGTTTGGCTCATGGTTTGTTAGAGGTGGCCATTGTATCACAAACTTTTAAATAGTGTTCTAGTGATGTTATTAGTAACTTACACCCAAAGAGGAAGATAAGAGGGAAATCCCACACCATGTTTTTTTAGACTATCCTGTTTAGTTTAAAATGAAAAAAAAAACTTAATTAAAATTTGATAACCAATTTTAGGAGTACATTCCTACTGCTGGAATGTAAATTCCTGACTATATATTTTATTGTTTGAAAAAAAATAAATACTTTAAGTCTTAAGGACTCTTCTGAATATGAAATTTTATCTCATTTAAAAATGTTACAGAGCTAACTCAAAATAGAAATGGAGAACGTTGCAAAGAAGGTGATGTTTTGTTATTTATTTTCTTGTAATTTATATTCTTTATATTATTATATGTTGTTATTTATATTCTTATAATTACTGTGTATTTTTGAAAAAATTCTTACCATCCAGAATAATTCAACTTAGATTATTTTAAAGTTATGTCTTGTTCATGTTAATAAATGTTACTGCTTCTGAACATGTAGGCAGTTCTGCTTCTAAAAACACATCTCATTAACATGCCATGTCCTTGATGTACATCTGCTTCAACACAACACTTCTCATGTAAAGCCTGTTTAGAAACCCGGTCTATATTTTCAGATTCATTTTCTACTTTGTTGTGTATGTGTCACTCTTCAAATATGTGTTATATAATATCTTACCGTAGGAGGGGCATAATTGACATCTTAGAGTGCTTGGTGAAAAACAGTCTGTCATAGGTAGGCTTACACATTTAGTTTGAATGTCTGGAATTGGGGACATAATGAGTAAGTGCCTAAACACCCATCACACTTTTAAATGAATGGCTCACCTTTATGTCTAATACTAATCTAGAGTGGGTGCTGACTTGTGTTTATTCTGCTGCCTTTTCTTATTTTCATTTCCTCTTCCTCTGTCTTTCTTTCCCTATCAGTGTAAGCAGCTCTGCAAGGACTGTAGAAGGTTCTGGAACCTTTTCTGCCTTCTCCCCTCCTGCTAGATACAGTGCTGCAGTTGTCAGTGGTGCGGCTGCCACTGTGTCTGCTGCTCTTGCTGCAAAAACCAGGTAGAATTGTGAGTGTTGTGTCTGTCTGTGCTCCCAGCAGCCTCCAGTGTCTGGCAGGAGAGAACAGACCTGACCCGTCCAGATGTAGGATTCTGTAACGAGCTCCCCCTTGTGTTGTGAGCATTTCATACAGGTTGTGGGTTAATCCATGGGACTGGAGAATGTTCTTTAGTTGATCCCTGTCTCTTTTTGCACAGCTACCACTTACGTACATTTCTCAGGTGTGCCCACTATTATGGAAAGTCTTACAGACTTTAGAGTTGTATAACTTTCAGTTGTGGTTGAGGCGGAATCAGAAAGAAATCAAGTATCTTTTGAGGCCTAATTGTTCTCTGAAACAGCCATTCTGTGATCTTTGTTTCTATGTTATTCCTATCACATTTATTGTTCTAAATGCTTTTAAAAGTCAGCCTTGCGTTACTGTAATGAAAATTTCAACATTTTTTTTTTTTAAGACAAGATCTCTCTGTATAGTCCCAGCCATCCTGGAACTCACTATGCCTACCAGATAGCCTCAAACTCACAGAGATCCACCTGACTCTACCTCCTAAGTACTGGGATTAAAGGTGTGAGCCACCGTGGCCAGCTAAATTTCATCAATTTTATATCAACGAGTAAAATAATATAATGAATTCATAATATTTCTATTCATCCTTCTCCACTGCTTTGCATTTCTTTTCTCTTCCTCCTCCCTAGCTCTCTCTCTCATAATCTTAAAGGAAATATTGCAGGTCATAAACTGAAAAACCACTTTCTTCCTCGGATACTGCCTGTTTTCACTGAAGTCCTTCTCTGAATACTTGCCAGGCTCTCCGGCCCTGAAAACTCCCGGTCCCTAATGAATATGCTTTGCATCAGCACTGTTCATAAACCTCTAGCTTTTTCCTGTCTTCATTTCTCCGAAAAGTCAAGTGGCTCTATCCATGTTAAAAAAAGCAGGTACTATGGGAAGGAGCATGGCATGTGGAGGTTTGCTTCCTCTAACAACGTATTAATATGGTAACAGGTCATATGAGAAAATCATAGAACTGATTTATCCACTTTGAGTTAGCTGCAATTTCAGTGTAATGCATTTTAATGTACATGCATGCTATTTTATTTGCCTATCAACTCACCTTTTAATCCTCTGTGATATCTTTTACTAGCATATTTGATGTTTGGTATGAAGTTATGAATGTTTGAACTATAGTGGAATCCTGACTTTTATCACATGACTATAGCTGTAGTAGTTCTACTTCTAGAAGCTTGAATGATTAAATACAAAATACTATATTATAACCATTTGCCATAGAGCCCACAGCTAGGTGGATATCATTCCTTCTGTTAACTAGATGTAGAATTTTGGTGCTTGCAAAAGTAGGTGGAGAGAGTACCTATTGTACAAAGTCTGGGTGAGGAAGAAGTAAATGTAGTAAAGAGAATAAGGCTATCCAGAGTCCATAGTTCCTGTAACACAGCAGCAGGAGAGCTGATTTAGGCATATAAATTATAGCTGTGTCTTACGTACTTTGACCAACATGCTGAATTGTAACTCCGCTCTGTTAATGGCCATGCCCACTTAGTGTTTCCATCGTCTGCCTGAGTGCCTCTCAGTTGGGACAGGACTGTCACTTTGAAAGGCGAAGGATTTGTGCTTTGAGTGTTTTTCCATATTAGGATTGCTTCCTTTATTGAACCACGTCCGTCTTTCTGAAGATTGTATTTATGAGTAGTACACAACAGATAACTGTATCATTAGTCACATAGATGTGCAAGGGTTGCCAAGGCCACTCAAGGTCTTTTCGTACCCTGGGCCATCTAGTATTGCTACTCTGAAAATCAGACTCGCTAGCCTTGGCATTGGATTCCTGTCATCCAGTTTACTACCTCACAGGTTTGGCAGGTATCCTAGAGGTAAATTTTAATTTCTTTAAATGATAATATAGCAATGATTTGAACTTCGTATTTCTGAATTTAATTTTGGATATAAGCTCCTTTTTAAGAGTTTCAGTATCTAATTCATTATTTTTATGATACATATGAGTAATTTAATCTCAGAATAGAAAGTTCCTGTATATAGTATTTTAAAGCTAATTTATTGGCAATGAGTAAATATATTGAAGATAGTTATTTCATTATTGGGATATGTTTATTAGCCTTTCATATGTTAAGCTCACATTCTATGCCCTAAATAGGCTAAACACCTTATATTTAACTATTCTATTTGAGCTGCATGGGCTTTCTATCACCAAGTGTAAACTGCCTTATTTAAAGTTTAGATAGATAGTAGTCTCTGGAAGTAAAATAATGGCCTATCCCAAAGCCGTTAAATGATGTTCATTTATCCACTATCCAGTAATCTTTGAACTTTTTCCATTAATGTTTTTGTGTTGACTTTAATGTGTGTTCAACATTCATATTAAGTGGCACTTTTTTACTATTTATTTGTGAGAATTATTAATTTTTCATTGGATAGTATGTTTTAACATCTAGCAGGTTTTAACTTCTCACTAAACCAATAAGGAATAATAGAAGATGATGAAAGTATTAAACTTAAATTTGAGAAAATAAAAATAAGGAATGATATTTCAATAAAATTCAAGTATTCTATGATTTCTCAAAATTGTTTAGGGTCAAGTATTCTGGACTACACCTAGGTTTTTATTTCACTATAGGAACCCTTATGATTCCTGTGCAGTTGTTCACATGACCGTGATTTATTACAGAATGAAAGAGAGAGAGATACAAATGGATGGGAGGAAGGAAGGAAGGAAGGAAAGAAGGAAAGGAAGGGAGGGAGGGAGGGAGGGAGGGAGGAGCGAAAGAAAAAGGGTTCTGGGATGAAACCTGGGCTTGCAGGGATCCTTTACTAGTGGACTCACGTGAACAAGTTTTATTCCTGCAGTAGGGTCTTAGCATATGTGCACAGTAGTGTCTTCTACGGAAGCCCATTAGAGATGGATGAAAGGTGTTATTGGGGCATATTACATTAGTCTCTCTGTCCCCAGATGGGGCCAAAATTCTAGACTCGAAATGAAAAAAGGTATCAGCATAGCCATATTGTTTACACAGTTTTAGACAGTGAGACACATATTTACAGATCGTTTTATACCATTGTAGGGGACAGTTTACCCAACCAAATCCCCACATGCTAGCTAAGGCTTTGCAAATAGACCTTCCTAAGGCTAGGCTAGGCAGTCACATATCTCTCATGCTAAAAGTTAACTGAGGTTCAAGAGGCTTTAGAGAAGTAGGTACTCTCAATCATTTGGTAATGGAGTGAGCAGTGAATCTGAAATGTAACTGAAGTAATCATAAATTGTATAATGTATTTTACTGAAGTCATTTATAAGGAATCTTATTTTTGGTAGTCTCTTCCTCTAGCTGTTTATTTCAGTTATTGAAAAAATTAAATGTCTGTGCATAGAATTATTTAAGTTGTCTGTATTGAAACACTTAATAGTAATAGGAAGTTTATTGTTATTATTGCTATTATTATATGCTACAGTCTAGAAAAATAACCACTTTGACATTACTGTGTGATTCCAAAGCTTGGATTTTATAGTTTTGGGCTCTTTAAATTATTACTCTCTGAATATGCACGTGTGATTATAAATATCAAATGGTTTGGTAATAAAAGCTACATGATCCTCTAAACTAAGGTGTTGATAGGAATAGAGGGGAATCCACTACTGCAAGGATTGCTTATATAATTTTCAGTAGTACAATTTCTTGTTGTAGACTTGTTAAATAATTTCCAACATTCAGAACAATGTACCTGCTTCTTTTCCTTCTTGACAAGGAGAAGCCCTTCATGATTTCTGAATTATTTTTGTATTATTTGCATGTAAAGCAGTGGGCTTCCTTGTGGTATCTTCATTTAGACATGGCTTTTGGTTTCTCTGCTCTTTTCCGTCTCTCCACTGATACTCTCCACCACCAGTGTCCCCTCTCCACTCTAATTTCACGTGTGTTATTCACTTTCAGGGTTCTCTTATTTAAAAATAAAAATCCATCAGTATTTTGTTTTTCTTAAAGCTCTAGTAGATCTGGAAAAATAAAAAAGAGTCATTGCTAAATTAGATTGTTGCCCCTCACCACAGCTGTCTCCTTCCCTTCCCTACTGTAGCACTCAGGAGCCTTCTCAGCAGTCAGCGTCACCTGGAGCTTCACCTCTGAGCAAGTCTGAGAGCCTAGAGACCCCAGGTTCAAGCAGGCCGGGCGTGGCTGGCCTCAAGACGGCTGCTGCCTTCAAGCCTGTAGGGTCCACCAGCGTTGTCAAGTCACCAAGCTGGCAGCGTCCAAACCAAGCAGGTATTCAAAAAAAGAAAAAAATCTTACTTGTGGCTTTTCTTTGAAATTATGAAATTATGTGGTCTAGCATGTATAATAGACTTTCCTAGTGAAAACCATTCTCAACCATGCAAAGTTTAGGAAGAACTATAAAGAAAGTCAATGGTTGCTTTGCTCTTTAGAGTGCGTCGCTGTCGTCCCCTGTGCCTCATACAGTCGCCCTTTGCTTGTTCTGGAGAAGTATAGAGCACAAGGACAAAACAGTATACATAGGGCATTTACATACTTAACACCCAACACTCAGTGAGGAAAGCTCAGTTCTCAGTCAGAACTCTGAAATCACTCTCCTCTCTGACGCTTGGTTCTCTGATACATAAAATGCAGGAAGTCTAAACCACTTACTATTTCTCGAACATAAGCAGCATTTATGGTTATACTGCAGAAGTAGCTCTGTTAGGAGTAAGGAGGTAACTTACACAGGTCCTTACCGCATCAGCCAGAAGACCTGATCCAGAACTCATGTAGACAAAACTTGCATAGTTGTGTGTGCTTGTAATGCCAGCATCAGGGAACTGAGACAGGAGGGTCCCTAGTGCCTGCCAGGCTGCCCACCTGGCCTGCTCAGCAAGTTGCAGGCACACACACTCACACAAACTCTCTCTCTCTCTCTCTCTCTCTCTCTCTCTCTCTCTCTCTCTCTCTCTCCCCACACACACACACACAAACAGGAGGGTCCCTAGCGCCTGCTAGCCTGCCCACCTGGCCTGCTCAGCAAGTTCCAGACACACTCACACACACACTCACACATACACACTCACCCTCACACACTCCCTCTGGTAAATGAAGGGTGAAACTACACAAATATGTTGCCAGTCCCAATTCAGCTTCACACCTTCTTGGTTTTTCCCTTCTCCTGGATAATGGTGTCACATAAGTTCTTCTTACTACCTGGCCATTATTTACAATCTTGATCTGATGATCTCCAGGATACTCAAGCCCATTGACATGTTTGCTGTGCCGTGATAACAACAAATGCAGTGTGTTTGAAAGTGTGATTTCCTACCCTGGGGAATGGCACATCCACTCAGTCAGCAGCAGCATACTGTGAACTTTGGATCCCACTCCTCATTCTCATAGTAACTAATATGAACTGGCTGTCTGTTCTAGTATTTATCAAGCATTTTGTCTTTTTTGCCATGAGAGCCATTGCTATGTCTCAGCCCTCACCATTGTGTTGCCACTTATGTACTTTGTAACGTGCTGTTGATTCTGTGGAGAAGCTACAAACATTTTTGCCCCTCAGTATGCATGGAAGATTGAGCAAAGGCTTTCTTGCAGATGTACAAATCCCTTATTGGAAATGGCATAATACTTGCATTCCCTGATGGCCAAAGATGTTGAACACCTTATTAGCCATTTGTATTTCTCTCAAAGCACTCTTTTCAGTTCTAATGCCCATTTGGAGGTTGGGTTATGTCTTTATTTGATGTTTAGTTTTTTTAGTTCCTCGTCTGTTCTAGGTATCAGCCTTCTATTAGATATATCCCCCTAAAAGTATTTTCTCGTTCTGTAGGGACCCCTTTACTTGATTGGCTATTTCCTTTAATGTAAAAAAGCCTTTTAATTTCACAGAATCCCATTTGTCAGTTGTTGGTCTTAGTTTCTAAACAGCCAGAGTCCTATTCAGAAACTCTTTACCTGTTCCAGATCTTTAGTGTTCTCCCTGCTTTTCCCATTAACCAAGGGCAGTTCCAGAGTTACATGCACAAGACTGACACTAGATTGGGCCCCTCCCTATTCTGGACTGGTTGAGGGAGGCTCATGAGGCCCCACCCACCCCTTCCTGGGAAGCTGGTCACATTTAGTGAGTTGCTAAATGGGCACACTATTTTTGTCAGTGGTGAAGCCACTAATTAAGTTGGCCATAATCAAGTAAGTAGTCCTCTACCATGTTTATACTTTCAACCCTTGAAACTCAGTGAGTCCCCAAAGTATGCATATATCCTTCTGCTTTAGACTGTTCCTAGGTTACCTACTCTACTTAATGTAGTGTAAGTAATGCGTAAACACTGCTGCACTGTATTGTTTAGGAAATATGATGTGAAAAAGAAATTTGTAGATGGTTAGTACATACTTCTTTTTCTCCACAGACATTTTTTTATCCATTGTTGGCTGAACTTGCCAATATAGAAACTTCAGCATGGAGAGCTGGCTGTAGCTGTGTTGTGATGGAAAGAGGATAAGCGGTTGCATATGATACAGACTTCTTTAAAAGAAGTTAGACTGCTGTATTATTTTTAAAAACAAAATGTTCAGACTAATGCTGGCTGCTGATACTTGTGGGCCATGGAGATGGCAGAACCCATTCCTTTGGGAGGAAAATGTGATAAGGCATAGCCATACTGTTATTTCCATTTATTTCAGACCTTGTCTGATGACAGGGACTCACTGTAGTTACTCTATATGTGCATTTAATGCCAAAAACAATTTTAAGAAAAACATGGCTTTGATGTAATTGGAAGGTGACAGGACATTGCCTTGTAAAATAAAAAGCACTATATTCCTGAGTTCGAACTTGAAGTGCAGATAGAAAACATAGATGATGGTTATGATAGTTCAGGTAAGAATCCCTGGAGGAAACAGTACATGAAAATGACCACAAGAGGGCGATAGAATCCTTCTCCAGTTTGTTGTATTAGAGAATAATCAAATCAGGCAACAACAGCAACTGTAATCATGACCCGTATGCTTAGTATTTAAAACATAATATTTTTGTAAAAACCATAGGTAATTTAATATGAGAAATATTGTAACCTGGTAAATATAATATAACATGAAGCAGTATTACCAAATATTTTTCTGTTGTGAAATTGTAATTGAATTATATCATGACCCTTAGCTCAAATTAGAAAATACTTTTGAAATAATTCTGTTACCTTAGTCCAAGGACCTAAAAATAAGCACTTAGTTTTTTTTTTAACTGATGAATGCTAATTAGTTTACATTATGTTGTAGAGTTAAAAAAAAATCTAATTCCCAGGCTCTTACATTTTTAATATATTGTACCTGGAAGTACGTCATTGAAAAAACACAAAAAGAAACCGCTTTAGAATCTACTGTATTTGACAGTTGTAAGAGATTCCTAATGAAGATTTGAAAGTCCTTTGGAATTAGGACATGGCTGGTGGTTCTTTGCTTCACCTATGAAAGCAGCAATGCAGGTCAAAGAGCTGCAGAACCTGACTGTGCAGGCCTCTGGGCCCTGTGGCTCACAGCATTAAAGCCGGTGACGTTGCTGCCACCACACTGAGATCTTCATGCTTGTTTTTCTAGTTCATTCATAGCTTTGCTCTGGTATCTAGGGAGGAAAGAAAAACAGATTTGTTTTTACCCTGCTACCAAGTGAATTATTTTAAAATAATCCAACAGTTGTCTCGGAGAGAGGATCAGAGTCACTGAGTTCCAGTCAGGTCAGCCCAGTTGGTTCTGAAATCAGTTTAATATCTCAGAGGTAGCATTTACTTTGGCTTTATGTCTGTTGGGACATATTTGTACATGTTTATGGGTACATTCTGATAATTTGGCACATATATACAGTGTTTGATGATCAAATCACTAATAAGCACTTCCATTTCTTAAAAGATCCATCATTTTATTGTTTTGGAATTTTGTACTCTTGTGTTGTAGCCAGCATTCCCCCAAAATGAAATGGAATGGTACAGAAGATACCAGAGTATTTTGATGTGCTATTAAAATACTATGAGTAATTGTCATTTTATAAACATGCTTCTTGATACACACATACCTATGTAAGAAAATGTGTATATATTCACAAGCTAGCACAAACAGATATGCTTTGTGTTAAATGGTGAGGAAGTATTTTTCTTACTCTGCATTACAGTTTAAAAAATAGTTTGAAAGACTCTGATTTTAAAAATGTATTTCAGTTGTGCTTTTTTTATTGAATTGGTCATGTATTTTTAAATGAAAAGCTAAAAAAATTCAAATCCAAAGAAGGACTTCATTACAAAGATTCATGAAAATGAGACCTTTTGGCACAGTGCGCCAGTGGCAGCATTATAGTTTAAATTGGATTATGCGTATAGTTTAATGTATACCTCATTATCACGGCCACCTTATTTCATCATTAAACTGTAAGCCATTCACAAAAAGCTAAATATTTTAGGATGCAAAGTGTTTGAAAGTTTATAGTCTAGATGAAAATATTAAAATACAAAAGAAGTAAGAATCCAAGTCGAGTTCTACGTTAAGTCAGCAGCAATACTACCATCTGCTTGCTCATCTTTGTGTAATGACTTTCATGAATAACACGTAATGATCTTTTTAGAAATAGTGACTTGACTCTAGAGAAGTGCATTAAAATGTGATTTTTTTTTCTTGTTGATTGTCAGAATTGAGACTTCTGTTTGTTTGGGTTTTTTTTTTTTGCTTTTAACAAAACTAAACATCTTTTATCTATATATTTCTGATGAACATTGATGATCCTATACATTTAACTAAATCTAACAACAATGGTGAAAATGGAACATAAAAGATAATTTCAAATTTTAATTACATTGATATACTTTTTCCCTAACTGATGGACAGGACCAGTGAATACCCTATATAAAGTTGTAGGCTATATATAGATTCACTTTTAAGACTGAAAGCCACACAGCTATTAAAACAACAACAAATTTGCAAATGTTTCACATTACATATGCAAGAAAATGCATGCAGGGCTATCACATTTACTCTTTAACCTTAAAGCCATTTTGAAAGTAAACTGGAGTAAGCGTTTTAATATTATATATGTACATCAAGGCAATTCATTTTTTGTGCTTTAGGAATAATTTCCATATGATCTGTTTATATCTTAATTTTATACTTTAAAAAAGCTTCTAATACCTAAAAGCTTAATTTTAAAAATTATAGCTTGAATGATAGTTTTCTAGAGATAATTATGGCCATCTCCCCATAGTTATTTTCAAAATCTTAATCTGACAACTCAGAAAGGTAAAATTTTTTTTTTAAAAAACGTCAAACACATGAATGAGTATAATTTAGTTTTAAGGTAACTTTTCCAAATACTTTCAGCAATTTGATAGTACCATAATCAATTTTTTAATGTAACATAGTATAATGAGGGATGCATTAGGCATTTTCAACATTCTGAAATCTTACAGTTATTATATAGCATCCATATTACCACTATAGATGTAGTTTTTTAAAAATCTATATTGAATTCACTTTTATTTGTTTGCAGATCCTGGGTTATACCCAGGGTCTTGCACGTGCTAGGCATCTGCTATACCACTGAACTATATCCTTCAGCCTCAGTATTTATATATCTATTAAATTTTTATTCACGAACGCTTCATATTGTATATAAATAAATGGTTAGATGAATATTTTTAAACCTTTGTAGATTTAATAGTAAGAGTTTAAAAATATATTTCTGTGTTTTTGTAGGTGACCTAATTTGCTATGTAATGCTTTTTCTAGATTCCTAGTAAGTTATGATTACCAGATTAGGTAAACTTAACTCACTAGATGCAAATACATGTATAAAAATATTACTTACTTACCAAATATAGTAAAACATATTTTCAAGAAGGCACAAAGGGCCATTTTGTGTTGACATACATTAATTAGCTTAATCAAACAGAGAATGAGAATGAATTTGCTAGAATACAAGCAGTACCTTACTAGGCCAGGCTCCGTTGTTCATTGAACTTAGTTTTATGGTGATTTTGGCTCTGGTGTGCATGATGTGTGTCCATGGGACATGAGTTTTAGAAGGCTAGCTTTTTCAGTTTTATGTTTCAGGGTCTCATTGTATGGAGATTCCTCTACTGACAGTACCATAGCAGTTATGATTGTAGATTTGTACCACTGTGCCCAGCTCTGAGCCTAACATTTTAGAATCTACAATTTCTTTGTTAAAATAAGAATCTTAGAGTACCTTTGTAGCACTGTTTGAACAGATGATCTGATGTATTGACATGCTTGGAGTGTAGAAGATAGGGCAAGAAGGGTTTGGATTCCACCCTTTGATCCTTTCTTAACAGTGCCAATTATTTACACTGATGTGAGCCAGCAAAATGGATGTCACAAAACTTCCATATCGGCAGATATTTTTGAGCTTCCTGCTGCACACAGTGTGACTTCTTCGTGGGGCCTTCAGTCAGTTCCCTCCTCGCCTACACTATCTTCTGCAGCCTCATTTTGTAAGATTGCTCCGTGTAGCTCTGTCCTGCTAAGGTTACTAACATTCTTTATTCACAACACCCCCCCCCATGCCTTATACAGGCAACTCTTGTGTGAGAGACTTCTCCTGGCCCCCTACTCCCAAGCTCTTCTGTTCAAAGATGGTTTGCCACTTTGTACAGGCTTTGAGCCCTCTGGCTGAGCACTTATTCTTTCTCCTATACAGTTTTGATAATGTCTTTACCATTGAATTTGTCACACTCATTTTAATTGTTTGTGCGTGTCTTCTACCACTGTTTATATAGCCCTTGAAGGGCCGGGCCAAGGCTTACCAATCCTTGCTTTAGAGCACCTTCCTGATTCGTGACAGTTCCTTTGGTAAATGTCAGTGAGTGAGTGCACAAACCAAATTGTCTTATTTTGGAACTCTTCATGTAATTTGGGGGATAGAACATTCATTCTTGTGATATTGTTCAGTCCTCCTCTTGGGCTTGGAATTCCTTTAAGCGTTACTGAACAAAGACAAAAGTAGTACCTGACCAAGAAACTATTTAAAAACACCAAAGAACTAAGAACAAGAGCATGTTAGTCTCATGGAGCATTAAATTAGAGGTGGTGAACATATGTTGTAATTGGTGCTGTCTTCTATGTCCAGTAATTCAAAATATTAGCAATTCTATAACCATGACCAGATTTACTATAGCAGGCATTCTTGTTGGATTACCTTTGAACCACCAGCCTACAAATAATGGCTTAGAGACTTATATATAATGAAAGTTTGGCCTTAGCTTAGGGTTTTCCCCCAACTAGGTCTTATAACTTAATTAACCCATATATATTTAATCTACTTCTGCCACATTTCTTCGTTATCTCTTCTTAGTATGACAAATCCTATTTGGTTCAAGTCTGCTGGTGAAGTCACCACCTAGATTTTTCCTCCCAGTTTCGTTCTCTGCCTGTGTCCAGAAATCCCACCTATTTCTCCTGCCTAGCTACTGGCCGTTCAGGATTTTATTACACCAATCACAGCAATACATCTTCACACAGGGTACAAATATCCCACAACAATTTTCTTGCTCTTAAAAAAGTAAGGAATTCATTGTACCCAAAGAGCCAAGCAATGGAGTGCAATGGGAATATTAAGGATGTGGGCTCACCTTACTTTGAACAGTAAATTTGAATGCAAAACACCACTATATTGCATAGAAATGGGCAACAGATATACACAGAAAAGTTAAGTCTGATTATAGGGCCTGGGTCAGAAGACAATAGAAGTCTGTGTGAAAGGGAGTAGAAATGACTTGAATAAAAAATACAGTTTGGAGTTGAAAAATACATTTGCTTATGGTGAAATTTTATTTTTTCTCAGGAATTTTGTGCATACACACACAAAACAAAAGCAAAAACCTCAAGAGTTTGATTTCTTAAAGGAAGTGCAAGTTGTTCAGGGTGTTTTAGTAGCAAGAGAGAAAGTAGGGTTAATGGATTAATGGGGAACCTGGCCAGAAAGTACTTGGAGATATCAGTGTGGACTTGCTTCTGGAAGGAAGCTATTACAAGATCTGTAATCTGTGTATTAGCAGAGTCAGATTTGCTCTATTGACAGATCAGTATAGCTTTAATGTGCTTAACAGACCACACTGATTGCTCTGTAGTGACTAAGAATGGAGTCCAGAACCCTGGGTTGGAAGTTATTTAGGTGCTCCAGCATAGATAGAGGTTTGATGATGGATATCAGTCACTCTAGGCACTGGCAATAGGAATGGAAAGAGTTCCAGGGTGAGCAGACCTGCGACCTTAGCATCTTTACCTGACTCCAGTGCAGCTTTAACCCTGTTTTCCCAGGGAAACTACTGTGATACAGTACTTATGCATCATATTCTAAAACACTGGCAGAGTGATCATGTGTAGCTTAGAGAAACAAGACGTTCAGCCTATTCCCGTCTCACCCCTGTATCCAGGAATCTACCTCCATGGATTTAGTCAGCCAAGGACTTAAATGCTACAAGGAAAAAAAATGTATCCGAACTGAAAATACACATTTTCTTTGTTATCACTCCCTTAACAGTACAGCATGACAGCTATTTGCAGCACATTAGACACTCTAAGGATCTGAGATAGTTTAAAGACATGCTTAGTTTATATTCAAGTACAATGCCTGTTACATGAGGAGCTTGTGCACCTGAAGATTTGAGTATCTACAGGGCTCTAAAACAGATCTCCCATGGACACTGTCCTAGAGTGTCTATTGCTGGGAAAAGACACCATGACCATGGCAACTCTTATAAAGAAAACAGCTAATTGGGGTGACTTGTTTGGTTTTAGAGGTTCAGTTCATTCATCATGGCAGGGAGCATGATAGGGTGGAGCCAGATATGTGCTGGAGTAGTAGCTGAGAGTCCTACATCTTGTAGACAACCGGAAATCGACTGAGACACTGGATGGTATCCAGTGCATAGGAAACCTCAGCTCCTGGCCCCACAGTGACACACTTCCTCCAAGAAAGCCATCCCCACTCCTCCTGATAGTGCCTATGAGACTCCGGGACTACATTGATTGTATTCAAATTACCACAGACACTAAATGGTTATGATTGGTTCTAAGCAATTGAGATCATGGCATAGACAATTGGCTGACTATATATTTGGTTTTTAATGTAATGTGCCAAGTTGCAACATATAAATCTGGATTGGATGCATCTTACACTTCAGTCAAAATAAACTGAAGTTTACTTTTATGATGGCCTGATTTATGCAGCTTTTTCTTTTGCATATACATTTATTTCCTTCTTTCTCATTTTCAGAATCTTTGATGGGATCTGTAGGTGATACTCAACAAATTTATTAACATTATATATCTTTGATGAATTTCTTAGGATTCTTTTCCCCAAATCATTGAACTATATATGAATTAATACCCAATTCAGATTTTCTGTTTGGAATTTTTTTTAGGTAAAAGAGTCATTAAAAATGAAATATTTTGTTATTTTCCAGCCTAGTGTTTTTGTTGCTGCATAAAACACTATGACCAAAGCAACTTGGAGAGGAAATGGCTTACTTGGTTTACACTTCCAAAGTAGTTCATCATTGAAGGAAGTCAAGACAGGAACTCAAACAGGGCAGGATCCTGGAGGCAGGAACTGATGTAGAGATTATGCTGCTTTATGGCTTGCTCAACATGGCTTGCTAAGCCTGCTTTCTTATAGAACCCAGGACTACCAACTTAGGGACGGCACCACCCACAATGGGCTGGGCCCTTCCCATCAGTTACTAATTAAGAAAATGTCTTACAGGCTTGCCTACAGTGCTGTCTTATGGAGGCATTTTCTTAATTAAAGTTCCCTCCTCTCAGATGACTTCAGCTTGTGTCAAGTTGACATAAAACTGTCCAATACATTTCCTCTCACAGTAATGTTGGCTTTTCTGAAACTTTTCAGTTTGCTGTTTTCATTAGCAGTTCTTACATGTTAGGACAGCATCACCTGCATGCTTTCTTTAATTGTATGTACACACAACTCTGAGTTGACTCTTTTTTACTTTCATGTCTGCTGACTGTGGCAAGAAATGAGTGGATGCCTTTTTTTTAAAAAAAAAAAGCTTTTATTTATTAAATGCATCTATGCAGGTACAGCTATTCAGAAAAAAACAAAGGCATCTAGCTCAAACATGGTGGTCATGTGTCATTTAGTGTTCAGCATTCCTAACTTCTGATAGTGCATATTGAAGAAACAATGTCCATGCCATTTTAAGTAGAGACTCGCTCTGTAGACTTTGTTGGCCTCAAATTCACCTTATTCCTGTCCTCCTGGGTGCTGAGATTACAGACAGGTGCCTGTACACCCAGATTTCCCAACCTTCCTTTTAAGTCATCTTTCTCTTTATATCAACCAGGTGACACACAGTTTCAATTAATAGTTTGCTTTTTTTCTTTTTTATGTGTAAGTATATGTGGTACATGAATGTGTAAGCAGTTGTGTATGTGTGCTTGTCTATACATGCCCCTGTGGAGGGCAGAGGTTGGCATTCAGTGTCTTCTTCTTCTTCTCTATTTTATGTTTTCATGACAGGGTCTCTCACTGAACCTGAAGCTCACAATTTTAACTAGATTGTGTCCTCACTTCTCCCCATTGCTGGGGTTACAAAAGCATTTCACTTGTCTGTTTTTTTACATATGTGCCGAGCTCTTGCTTGCTGCTTGCACAGGGAACACTTTACTATGATATCTCCCCAGCCATTGACTTGCATTTCCTGTTATGATTCCAAAGGCTTTAACATGCAGTGAAGGCAAGGGATCTTAATTGATGGTGATTGTGTTATAAAAGCATAAAATCAGTGCTTTCTAAAGAATATAAGTAGTAGTTTTGGCAAGTACAATACAAAGAAGCTTGTTTATATTATGTAATATAAAAGTGTTCTCACTTAAAAATATTTTAGGGAACAGTAAATTTGGTACCGTCAGATGTAAAAGGAAAATGACAAAACGTAGTTTACAAAGTATTTACTTGCCTTTAGTTCCTCTTCCACTCTTCGTTGAAGAACTCATTGTCCTACTTGAATACAGCAGCAGCCAAGAAAGAAACAAACTGCATCAGCTAACAGTAAAATGTAGATATCCTTGATCATTAGCAGTAATCATTTTAACAGCATTTTCAGTTTCAAAAATTATCTATCAAGACAACACTTGAAGTCATTACATGTACGTACATAATTAACAGGCTCTGAGAAAAATAAAAGGAACTATCCAATTTATAATACGGCGAACTCTTACTTTGATCCTAGATAGCACATTTCTTGTGTTAGGAGAACATCCGTGATTACTTAAGAAGGACTAGATCTTGAAGAGCTAGCATACAAGGAATTCTTTTTAGGACAGATAGAATTAACTGTGTCTGACAAATGCTGAAATCCACTTTGAGTGGCATATTCTTTGCATCTAAACTTCATGTTTGAAATTCAGATGATTTAGCAATGATTCAAGTTAATTCACCCCATTTTCATATGATACTTGTTCTGTGGGGTACATTTTAGAAGTAAAATACAGCTTTTTACTTCATTATGGGTAGATAGAGCTTGGGTTTGATTTGATATGTTTTTTTTCCTCTCCAAGAAAGACTTATTTGTGAGATTTGATTAGATCAAAGACTGAATAATGTTCATCTCAGTTGTAAGTGGATATAAATTCTATCTTTATTTGAAAGCTAAAGTAGATATGGGTGAGAAAGGAAGTCACTGCTGCTACAACCACCCCAGATTTCATTTTAGGCTTTGTGCTACACTAATAAATCGAGATAACTAGATTTGCTTAGCTAAGATGGATAGATTTATTGGTTCTATTTTTAAATTTTTGTATGAGTAAGTAAACTACTACCAGTTGCATGAATTTCATCTCTTCTAATAATGTTTTATTGCTATCTGCTCTCTACATTTCTACGTCATTAAATAGTTTACTTGCCACAAAGGCCTGAGTGAAGTTGCCCACTTCTGTCAGAATTGGGATGTTATGCAGAGAATATGCTGGTTATCCTTGCATAGCTCTCCTTTCTTCCCATTTTTATTTCATGCTAGCATATTAATCTTTTTTAAGACAAAATACCTAGATTCAGTTATAAATGCTTTTCCTATAAATGCTTTTCCTAAAGAGTTGCTACTCTTATTATTTCATGTATGTGGTTCAAGTTCCCTTGATCACATCTGGCCCACCTGCCGTCTATTTTTGTAAACAAAGTTTTATTAAAGAAAAGCCATGTTCACTTCTTACATACCATCCATGGCTATTTTCAGGCTTCAGTGGCATAGTTGAATATTTACTGTCTTAGTTTGGTTTTATTTCTGTGAAGAGACATCATGACTGTGGCAAATCTTATAAAAGAAAACATTTAATTGAGCTAGCCTATGTTTTAGAGGTTTAGTTTATTATCATAGCAGAAAGCATGGTGGCATGCAGGCAGACGTGGTGCTGGATAGGTTGCTGAGAGTTCTACATCCACATGAGCTGCACTGGGAAGAGAGAGTGACACTGGCCCTGGCTTGAGCATCTGAAACCTCAAAGCCCAGCCCCAGTAATATACTTATTCCAAGTGCCACTGCTAGTGCCCCTTCCTGGGAACCTATGGGGGCCACTTTTATTCAAACCATCACATTTGCAAAAGAGTCAACAGTCACACAAAATCTGAGTTAGTAACTTGATGGTTCTTTATAGAAAAAACCCAACTCTGAATTCAAACCATATGTATGAGGAAAGTGCTATGCTTCTTAATTCTGCTCAGTAGATCCAAACTTTCCAGGGAGCTGGAAGCACCTTTTACAGCACTAGCTCTATTTCGCATGTGATTATTTATTGGCTCATCAGGATCATCCTCCAAAAGATGTTCGGAGGCAGGTGCTTATCCCTGGGTATATCTTTCTAGTAGAGTTCTTGGTATAGATACCGGGTCTGGCCTCCCTATAGTGGTTGAATGAATGACTGAGTTAATCATATGAAGTCCCTTGTCAGAGTTTCTGTGCACACTCTGTAATGTAGTCAACACTTTGTTTACAAGGCTTCATTTTATTTTTTTTTTCACATTTTGTGGTAGTTATTGTCTTCCAGATTGTGAAACTGAGCCCAAATGATGGCTTTTCTAATGGTTCAGCTTAGAAAACAGTATCATTTAACATGATAAAATCTTGTATTTTCTATCTTTTTTTTGCATCAATCCTTTTGTCTACCTAATGAGGACACTGTTATAAGGGTAACATGAGTCCTACTTCTCTTCTTTCCTTTTCTTTCAGATTAGGCTGCTTTTTTGTTGTGAAAATGGTAAAATTATTTTTATAGCATCTTTGGAAATAATGAAATAGCCTTAATGTATATACTTACATGTTTTCTTATCCAAATATGAGACAAATTATACAATTACTTTTTATAGTCATTTGAAACCAAGTCTTATGCTGTCAAGTCTGTCTCAAAGTCACTGTGTAGCCAAACTTGACCTTGAGCTCATGATCCTTCTGCCTCAAATTCCCAATGGTAAGCTCACAGGACAGAACCACCATACCCAGTTAGAAATTAATATCCATTTGTATGTCTACATGTGTGTGTGCACACATGTTTGTATGTATTGAGGATGGAGGTCAATGCCATGTTTTTCTCAGTAGCTGCCCATTTTGTTTTTTGAGACAGGGCGTATTAGGGTTCTATAGATAAACAGAACTTATAACCTATAGAATGAATATGTGTACATATATATGTATACACACACACACATATATATGTATGTATGTATGGAATTTCTTAGAATGGCTTACAGGTTGTGGTTCAACTAATCCAACAATGACTCTCTACAAACAGATGGTCCAAGAATCCTGTAGTTGTTAACATTCACTAGGCTGAATGTCTCAGCTGGTCTTGAGTATACTCCAGAATCCCAAAGAAATAGGCTCTAATAGCAGTGAAGGAATAGACTTGCCAGCAAGAGTGAGAAGAAGTGTGGGGGGGAGAGCTTCCTTTTATATCCATTATATAGGCTGCCACCAGAAGGTGTGTCCCCTATTAAAGGTGGATCTTCCCACCACAGAAGATCTGGATTAAGTGAGTCTTCCCACTTCAAATGATTTAATCGGGCTGACCAACCCAGCTACCACTCAGGCCCAGACCAGGGCTATGAGTTGGCCCACCCCAACATTCACCCCATCTATGAACTGCAGGAGCACATGAAGGTGCCAGTCCTGCAGACCCAAAGCTGTAGGATCTTTGTAACACAGGATAGCAACAGGATATCCAAGAGGAGTCCCAGTGAGGGTCCAGTATAGATAGTGTGGTAGAAACCAGAAGCCTCGAACCAGACCAATGACTCCTTGCAATGAACACTTGCAAGTAAAGATATGTGGACTAAAGGATAAACTCTCTGATGCACCGTGTCACACTACAGCTTCCATTATGAGATTTTTCGTTTCCCTTTCTTTTAAATTTTATTTTGTTTTATCTTATAGGGGAGGTTAAAGGGCAAATGGTGAATGTGAAGGGATGGGGAGATGAGTATGACTGAGATATCAAGATATATGATGTGAAATCCACAAAGAATCAGTAAAAGTTAAATTAGGAAAAAAGAAAAGAAAAAGATCCCTCACAGGTATACCCAGCCATGTGGATTTTAGTTCATTCCAGTAGTCAAGTTGGCAGCCAAGAATAGCCATCACACAGGGTCTCCGCCCTGGTTATCTAGACTGGCCTGCCAGCGAGCCCTAGGGATGTCTTTACTTCCCCAGGGCTAGGATTACAGGCATTTGTACCATGCCTGGCTTTTATGTGGGTGCAGGGCATCCACACTCGAGTCCTCACGCTTGCATAGCAAGCGCTTTAGGAACTGAACTATCTCCCCAGCCTGCAGGTAAGTTTAGCAATTCTTTTTAATATTCCTGAGGCTATAGGTTATACTTTGGTTTTTCTTTTTAAGGTAATGTTTGTGCTGGTAAGTTGCTAAGCAGCTAAAGGTGCTGCCATCAACTCAGCTGAGCTTCCTTCGTTACCTAGGAACCCACATTGAAGGAGAGAACTGACTCCTGCAGCTTTAATCTCACCTCCTCAGGCATGCCGCGGCACACACACATACAGACACATGCTAAATAAGTTTTCTTGATTTTAAAAAAATAAATATTTTATCTGGGTTCTTTTTTGTTTTTTCTTTGCTCTTATTTATCATTTTTTATGAATAGCACTGGCTCCTCACAATTAAAGCATGAACTTGTCTTCCCACCATATGTCACACAGCAATGATAATTAAATTATTCAGAAAATGCTGTGCATATTATGATAAATGAGTTATCTGTTGACTTCAGCTAATGGCACTAAAACCCTCTGTGTTTACGGCCTATGTTTTTAACTGCTATGTAATTGTAACTGACTCAAATAAAACTTTTTTCTAAACTCAATAGAGAAAAACAGTCATCTATGTACTGACTGACATTTGGTTACATGCAATATAAAAAAAAATTTAAAAGAGAGTGCTACCTAATCCAAGCCTCTATATTCACTTTAATTATGACTTTCTAGATCCAGTTTAATCTGGGTTCTTAGAGTTGAAAGGGTGGTGCTAATGGAAGAACCTGTCCTCATAGAGCTGCAGACACTTGATACTTAGCCTTATATGCACCTGTTTCAATTCTTCATGGCATACATGCCAGCATTCTCTCCTGCTGAGATAGATGAGAATAGTGTAATCTGTCCAATTTAGCTTCTAATCATTGAATTAAGCAAGTCCTTTATTCCATTTAATAAGAATTACACAAACCTCAGAATGTCTTCTGATCTTAGATCTTTAGCTTAACGTTTTCCATTTTTGCTGGATATGATTTCATGCATGGATTGTGAAAAGTAGACTGCTATTTATGCTTTCAACATAAGGATCTTGATAGAAAAAAATGCACAGACAATGTGCATTTTCTCTTGGCTACCATCTGTTTAAGATGGTTGGAGAAGGGGCAGAGGAGTAAGACTTGCTGTCCACAATTACATGCACATGTGTTTCCATAGTGCTACTCAGTTTCTATGTGTAAAATTTCTAGCATACCTTTGAGAATTTACTCCACTGTTGAATTACAAATCTTTCTCTCCCCAAGAGTGGAAGAGTGTCACTTCAATAAGGGCCAGTTATTTATATGGGCCCTGATTAGCCTCAGTGTTTCTAATAAGAACAGCCCTTGCCATTCAAACAGTTGTTTTTCACATCATAACACATATATGACTTCTGCTTTGTTGGAGCAGTGGATATTTGTCTTTTCTCCTTTCTGAAAGCATTCATATTCATTAACATTTTCAATATCAGCCTCATTCTTCTGACAGTGAAAATAAAATATTACATGATTTTTATAAGGAACTACAGTTTTATGGTTATTTATAGGTTAATTAGCATAAATTTCTTTTGCTTATTTATTCATAAATATACAAACACAAATACTTACTCCCTTTAAATGTTTTTTTAGACATAAGGTACCCAGCCTTACATACATATGCTTTATTTAAATAATTTTATATCTATTAGTTTTAATGACTTAAAGAATAGGTAGTCATGTTTACAGAAAGATAAAACTATCATTGTGGAATATAAGATAGCCTATTACAGAATATGCTAATGTCTTAATCTAAATATAATAATTATCTAAATATTATCTTAATCTAAATGTAACCTAAACTGTTAGAGGCACTAGGACAAGTTTGTTGTATTTTGAATAATGGTTTTATAAGCAAAAGGGGGAAAATAATGCTTTCATACATTATTCCTGAATTATCCAAGTATGCCCATTTTCTAGTTTGATCTCTGTTGCCCTGATAAAGCACTCTGAACAGAAGCAATTTGAGGAGTAAAGGGTTATGTGGTTTAGACTTCCAGATCACAGGCCATCGTTGAGAGAGGCTAGGGCAGGAACTAAAACAGAAACCATGGGCGAAGGCTGCTTGCTGGCTTGTTCTCCTGCTTTCTCTTGGGCTTTCTTACCCTTATTTATCTCGGGGCCACCTGTCTAGGTATGGTGCCACCCACAGTGGGCTGGTCCCCTTCACTCAGTCATCAATCAAGACTCCCTCACAGAGATGGCCACAGGTCAGCCTGATCTGGGCAGTTCCTCATTTGAGAGTCCCTCTATTGAGATGCCTTCAGATGACCCTAGACTCTGTCAGGTGGACAACTGAGGCTAACAAGGATAGCGCTGTAAGGAAATTAAAAATTAAAAGAGTGGAAATTAATCAACTTGATTATGATTATTCCTTCCTAAGATGATCACTGAGTTAGTACTTCCAGATTTCTGTCATGCTTGAGCATCACATTTGACTTTATATTATAGTGAATCAAAGCATTCACTGTGATGAAGTCTCATTGTGACAGGAGTATGTGGCAGAGGAAGCCCAATCACCTAACAGCCAATATCAAGAGACCATACTCCTACCAAACTCATACTAGGCTCCACCTATTAAAGGGTCTACCACCATTTCATAGCAACTTGGATGGGGACACATAGCCACATCACCTGTTCCTTTGAGAAACATTTCCTGTCTACACTACTTCCTGCTGTTAACAAAATCAGTTATTTACTGGTCCATGACCTTCTTTAAACTTCATGAAGGCAGAAGTAGTTCTTGTTCATACTGGTAAGCCCAGTACAATGTTCAAGGCTGAGTAGTTCATGAGCCAGTTGCTTAGTTCCATGTACTTGGGCAGTCACTATCCTTTTTTTTCTGTGCTTTCTTGATCTGTTAAGTACTAACGGTAACACTGTAATGATGAAACTTATTCTTCTCTATTCCCTTTAACTTTTCAACATAAACAAAAGTCCATAGATGTGTGGATGGTTTTGTGTGTGTGTGTGTGTGTACGTGTGTGCATGTGTGCAAGAGTATATATGTTAAGAAATGGGGAGATGTAAGAAGTCACAGATTAAAAGAAATATATCATGACAAATATTTTTAAAACTATTAATTCAATTACTTTTCATTCTGTGTATTTTGTCTAATTTAACAAATCCTTTTATATATTCTGAGAGCCATCCAGTATACTGATACATTATCTAATACCTGACTGACTGATTTGGTGTTAGTCTCTGTAGACCCCAAGTCCTATAAAGCAGAAAGGAAGGCCAAATATGGATTTGCATCATTTATAACTCTTAAAAACCTCAGGTCACAATTTTAGTTCATGAAAGGGACATTAGTGGTTAGCCAAGAGTTTTGCTGAAATATGCTTATTATAAAAGGAAAATATTTCAAACAAAGTTCTAGCCAGGTAGAGATCTTCCAAAAAGAATCCAAATTTAATGAAAATTGTTCAGGATTAACATTGAAGAAGAAATCTAATCTAAAGTGGAGCTCACTTCCCAGGGTTCTGGTTGTGGCATTGTGCTGACTTGTGGCTGATATTTCCACACTGTGAAATGGACCTGATTCCATGTTCCTATGTGATGGTCTTACTAGAAAGCACAAGGAAAGAAAAAAAGTTATAGATAAGTAAATTATCATCAAGATAGCTCATTTTTCCAGTGGGTTCATTACGTTTAAACCGTGGTCTCCATGGAAGACCGTTTTTCTGAGATGGTGCAGTAATAGAACTCACGTTTTACACTGTCTGTCACCCAGCGCCTCATGCTCTTACACCTCATCCTGCCAAGTGACTAGAGCCATAGGATGGCATGTCATTGCTAGGATGTTATCTGTTCGTGTACTAGAGAAGTGTAAGACTCAGTCTGGAGAAAGAGTATTTTATCCATATTGTAAGTCTGCTTGGAACTGCTCAGGGCTCGGTTGTTAGCAGAGACTGCATAGCTTTGTGTGCCAGCCAGTGTGCTAGCACACAGCAGCAAACCTGTGTGAGAATTTCCTGCACACCAAGGTGGTGCACATGAGACTAACAGAAAGCAGTAGGACTTGGAGCCTTCTTATTTGTATTTAAGATACAGCCACATGGTTTGTGATTAAAAACGCTTTTCATATAAATAAGTTAGTGCCTTCTTGAGGCCTGTGCCAGATGGTTATGTCCCATTCTATAGTGGCTGTTTGAGAATTTTTGTACTCATTTATTGCTTTAAAGTGTTCGGATGACTCAGTACTTTAGGGCTTATGCATAGATAATGTGATACAGTAGATGAAAGGGTTTCATTCTCTTTGAGGTCTGATTTCCAGATTTTCCAATTAGTAACTTCTCCATTTGAAACCCTAACCCTAATCCACATTTGAGAAATAGCTTTCTGTATAGTTTAAGGGCAGAAACAACAAAGTGAACTGTGACCTTCTCTCTTCCATTTAATTGTCTTTTCACTTTCTATCCTTGAGGCAGTTTTCTATTGGGGGAAAAAAGAGTATATATTTTGTACCCATTTTAAGAACTAATTGTCTTGGAGAAGAGAAGATATTAACAGGAGTTTGGCAAATAGTTTGTGAATTCTCCAGGCAAGGTGCGATATATGTTAAAGAGACCAAGATCACTTCTACAGTGGTCAGTGGAGACTTTGGAGAAGAGAGCAAAATGTGTATGATCTTGCAGAATAGGGCAAGGTAAAGTAAGTAAGTAGCACTTACTGGACATTTCATTGACTGAAGGCTACAGAGGTGGAGTCCAATATGGTTTTCTGAAAGGTACCTGAACAGTGAGTGAGTGTGTGTGTGTGTGTGTGTGTGTGTGTGTGTGTGTGTGTGTGTGTGTATGACCAAGCATGTGTCACAAGAATTGGGGAAATGGAAGAAGTCACAGATTGCCACTGAAATAGTGACAAAACTTGTTTAGACTCAAGGAATTCAAAACCGGAATTCAAATGATAGGGTTCAGTTTGGATAAGGGGGGCAGGTGGATTGACTTGAAAACATTTACTATGAAGCAGTTACTAGAGTCTGAGCATGACGCATTAGGGGCATGGGAGGCAGAATGGGAAATTTTAGAAAGGGCGGTTCTCAGGAAAAGCTGTACCGTGCCCAAGAGGAGACCCATTTATATGCTTTAAATGTAAAGACTTCCACATTGAGCATGGAAAATGCTTCCCAGAGTTTCAGGTGGTGACAAACTTGTACACAGAAAATGAAGAGCCATAGAAGCTAGGGTAGAAGTGTACTGTGAGAGTAAATGAAGTACCAAGGAAGAAGGTATGCGTATGACAGGAATGCCCCATTTTTTAAGAGAATATGTAAGCCAAAAAGAGTGGAAACCCGTTCCCAGCCCTGTCCAGCTCCCTAGTGTTGAAAGCTCTGTTTCATAGAGCGAGCAACGCACACAGTACTGTAGAATTGCAGGGCTTCTGCGTCTGTAATTGCAAATCCTTGCAAACAGCTTTTATTCCGATAAAGGAAAAGCATCCTTATAGCTATCTTACTTAAGTTTACACAGTTCCAGTCACACCTTTAATAGGTGTTGCCTACTTGTGTGGGCATAGGAGAATATATGCTTCACACAACATTAGTTTTGTATTATATGCACATGCTTTTCATTTAAGTTATTCCCTTTAAACCATTTAAATGTGTGTCTTTTCTAGTCCATTAGACTTTAATTGCTTGTAGGTGAAGAGGCTTTTCTGTTGGTTTCAGACCTCTTTGGGCTTACTCACTCATGCATTGATTAATTTACTCATTCATTTCAGAGATTGTATTTGTTGGAGGATAGGATTAAGAGTTCTTAGGAATGTGCTATGTTGAAGAAGAAGATACACAGAAGTTTTAGTAGAATAATTAAGGCATTCATGGAAAATTATGGGATCCTAGGAGACAAATATTTGATCTCTGTTATGTGGAAGGAACCACGGTAGATGTGGACCAGGAAGAGGATCTGAAATAGTTCACCGAGGAGTTGAGCCTTGAATCATACATGGTAGTTGCTGTGCAAACAAGGAGAAGGGTAGAAAATAATGCCATTCCTGGGAGCAAAGACAGCCTGTACATATGATCTTTCACAGAAGATCATATGTGAAAGAAAAAGCGAAGCAGTTTAGTATTGCTATAGCTCTCGGTGAAGGCAGAATGGTGAAAAATGATATTGAGGAGGATGTCACAGGAAGGACTTGTGTACAGTACAGAGAGACATGAACTACATTCACTGGTCAGAGAGCAGGGAGACTCCTGCAACCCTTTACAGAGTTGTGCTTTCCAGCATTACGATCTTCAGTGGTCATTGGGAAAATGGATATAAGGGAGATGAGTCATTTTGGCAGCTGCTTCAGAAAGAAAACATTTGGGACCTCAATAGGAAACACAGAGAAGGGGAAGCAAAGTTAATGAAATCTGGAACTGTTCTTACCAGAACTGCTCAGGAAAGATGGGGATGATTCTGGGTGACTAGCTGACATGCCTGGTAACTGATGATGTGATCTTCTTGGGAAATACACACTGGAAGAGAATAGAGTGAGCTCTTTATCTTCAACATACTAAAGTTTCTTATATGCCTGTGATATATTTTGAACTAAGCTTAATTACTTCAGGTGAGCAGAGATAACTAGGTGGAAAGAAATTTGTCACTTATGATAGTCACTAACCATATCTCCTTGTGAAAGTAAGAAAGAAGTAAATTCACACCATGGCTGTCACTCATATTGTGTGATAATCCTTGGCTTTATATTCTCTGTTCACCTGTTTAACTACGATGTCAGTGGATAGCCAATAATTTTGTTATTATGGAAAAGTTCATATTTGGCTTGTTCACATTCTGATTCTCTTGTATTTAACTCCTAGCGCCTTCTACAGCAAGAATTTCAAACAGTGCGACTTCTTCAGGTACAGGGGTACGTACAAATTCAGCTGCGGGGCTGCCCCAGCCAAATAACCAAGACACACTGGTGCAGAGAGCTGAGCACATTCCAGCAGGGAAGCGAACTCCCATGTGTGCCCATTGCAATCAAGTCATCAGGTCAGTCAGTTTTGAAGTTTTATTCAAAATACTTATTACCAATGTGGTTGTTTTTTAATGGTCTTTAATGTGTATAATTTTATTAGTAAAAAATTCTTGCTAAAACTCTGATAGGATTAAAGTGTATAACCATATCAATTTTAATGAAAAGTAACCTCAGGCTCCCAAAAAATAAAACTAAAATATTGATTGTGTCAGTTATTCATTTCTACCAGGTCTAGAATAGTCATTAATGTAGTAGTCCTTCAGAAATATTAAAATTGTAAGGCTTAAGGGACTCTGAGATCGTTTATCTCAATCTTATTATTCTACAAATTATACAAATGAAGACTTTCATTTACTTGGAAAATGACTTGTAACATGAAAGAAAGAACTTTGAGCCCTGGAGAAGAATCAGTGATTGTAGACCTTTGTATCTCTTCACAGGCACCATAAGTATTAGAATGGGTTAGTACCTCCGTCTTTCAAGTATTTTCTTCCAAATCTATTTTATTGTCTCTTAAATTCCAAAAAGAGGGAAATGCCCAGAGATCTTTTAATCATATTGTACCAGAGCTTATTAAATCTCAGCATTCTTATGAGTGGCTTTTAAAATGTTATGAGGTGTGTATGTGAATGCTGGTGCAGACATCTCACCAGAAAGACCCTGTTGCCTCTTTGTGAGTTGCCTTGTTGGCAGTAAAAATAGTTGCTTGAAATTATTGCTTACATTCTCTTCTTTTTAAACTGTCCTGTTTTGAAACAGTTAAAACAATGGGGCCTATATAGGCAAATAAGCTTAAGACTGATATTTCCCCCTTTTCTGTTACATTAATATTTCTAGCATTATATTTCTAGGTCAGTTTTAATATGGAAGGTAGGATGCTCCAGTGATTTAAACACAAAGTATAAATAAATATTCCTCTTAACCTTTCAGTAATTGGATACCATGTCAAGAACTCAGTACATAGCTCAAGATTAAAATAGATTCGTACTTTTATTTGAAAGATGTTCATGTGTGACAATTTAAAAATGTACAAAAAAAAAAGGAAAAGCCCAAAATCTACCACCCAAGATAACCACTATTAGTTTCCTAGCTTATAGATTCTCGGGGAAAGACAAGGAGTGGTTCTAGCACAGGGTTTCACTCCAGCCTAGAGCTTATTATATCCTCTAAACTGGCCTCAGACTCATGGTGATCTTTCTGCCTCAGACTCTAACGAGTACGATTCTACTTGTGAACCACCTTGCCCAGCCTAGTTTAAACTTTTAAAACATGCACACAAAAAAAACAAGTCTTATAGAAATGGAATATATTTTTAATTGTTTTCCATGTAAATTATATCTTCTTCATACAAATATGACTACTAAAGAACATTGAGCAATGACAACACCATGCTAACATGGAAGAAGGAAATTTCACAAGCTCCAGCCCTAGACAGAGAATTGTAGCTAAGTCATGATGACTGAAAGAAGTGAAATTAGTCCTTAAGTCCTTAGAGATGAGCCCCTAATTGGTTATCCAATACCAAATGGTCAGTCCCTGAAATCATATACATATAAGCAACACTAAACAGATTGTGTGTGTGTGTTTGTGTGGATAAAAAGAAGAGGTCATGAATTTGTGAGAAAGTGAGGGGAACAGCACATAAGAGGGGTAAGAGGGAGGAAAGGAAAGGGAATAAACAATGTAATTAATAGTATTTTAATTATTTTTTTGTAAAAAGAATTATCAAATAGCCGCGGTGGTAGTAACAATGATTCTGAAGAAAAGGCCCAGAGGAGTGGAGGGCTCCAATCTAGGGCAGCATACACTGAGCAGAAGGTATTGAGTAAGTTAAATATTTAATGAACTGGGGCATGACTCAGAGTTTGGTCAACTTGGTTTTGATCAGTTAGTCATTTTTTTTGCAAGTTTCTGTAGAGTTTCTATTTTACAGAAAGAATCTATATAAAATCTAGTTTAACACTGCTTTATTCTAATTAGTAAAACAGTGATTTTAATTACTATTTGCACTTAATTAAATTTTTAGATTTAATGCTAATAAGTACAAACTCTGACATGAAACATGGTTCTGCAAGTTACCTTACTGTGGTTACCCATACTGGCACTAATTGATATGGAATTCTGAATTATAACATCATTTGTGGACATAGAAAGCACTGTTTTTGTGTGCTGCTGTAAGCCGCTGCGTAATAAGCTAGAATGTCAAAGCTTGTCAGTTGCTAATTCATGTCTGATTATCAATTTTGGTCCTCTCCTATAATCCAACTTTTAGTGTCTCTTTTTAATATGGCAAAAATAGGACTTTCAAAGCGGAAGCACCATGCCCCATTCCTCCTTGCCTTAGTTCCAGATTTAGTGGTAGACTGAGATGCTTTGATGTACAGACATATTTATGAAATAAATATGTATTCAGCCAGTGAGATGAATGGCCATCACTAACTGTTCCCTCATCTGCTCAATTTTATATTGTTCTGTGTTATCCAGCTCTTATTATCATTTAAGCATTGGAGCTTCAATTACTAAGGAAGTGAACAGGAATGGGGATTAGCTCATGTCAAGATCATGTAACAATAATTAACATAGCACATTTGCCTGGTGCTCAAGTGCTACAGCAGCTTGCATACCCTGCAGTCGGCTCAGAGGCCTTGGTCAAAGCATAAATCCAGTTCTTGCCCTCGGTGTCAGTATTACTTACCAAAGCAAGAAGGTGTTGGATCAAGTGACATTATCTGGGACACCTGTTTTTAAAATGAGCTGCAGCTGTAGGCATACTACTTTCAACAGAATATTATACCCTGGCAAACTGGCAAGTGTAAAGTTGAGTTTATGTTGTTAGTTTTCCATTAGTTATTTTTTTACAAGAGTTAGTTGCCTTCAGAAAATGTAAAAGATCTGACACTAGCAACTAAAGTGATTGTCTTCATAAGGCATACTTACCCATACTTGATTTTTCATTTTGTTTTAATATTTAAGTTTTTTGTGTTTATTTGAATCTTGAGAAGCTTATGGGTGTTACCCCTAACTCATATTTAAAGGCATATACTTTGACTAATTACAAATGCATAAGATATTATATTTAGAAAATTTTCTGAAGCTTTCATTTTGTGATAGAAAATTTCAAACTCAACTAGTGGAACTAACAGTTTTTCACCTCTCATGCTTGTGAATATATTTACTGAGTACAATAGCAACACGTATAGGCCAGGCCAGGTTCTGTTTCCTTGTGGAGCAAAAGGCATATGAAGGACCCAGCTTACTTCCTGAATGTAACATATTGTGTCATTAAAATCAGTTGCTATTTGTACTACACAGAGCTGCTCATATTTAGTGTCTTAACTTTTTGAAAGAGTCAGGAATACGTGATGCTTGGATTTTGTCCTAGGTATAGAATGTTAGTATTGAATGGTAGTTGTGTTACTGTTATTCCATCTTTCCTGCACCATAGCACCAGAACCACATTCAAGCAACTCCTTGTGTATTCTGTAAAGAAAAGGAATTTTGTTTTACTGAGATGTTTTGCACAGTAATTTTCAAGCACTTTCATAAGGAGAGCTTTTTGCCTACTGAACCATCCATTTCAATCTCTGAACTCTTTTCAACTCCTTTATTTATAGGTCTTTTTTATTGTTCCTTCTGGTTCAGATTTTATTTGAAAATAAAAGGTTTCCTGGCTTAATGTATCAGCTGCTGAATTTAAGAAAACAATTGAAAACATTGACCAAGATTTATAGGCTAGATATGAACCAAGATTTTATTGTTCACTATACAGAAAAAAAAATGAAAAGAATGGAAGAATCTAGCATCTATATTTGCAATACAAAGTCACCATTAAGATACTGTTTGGATGGCAGTGCTTAGTGAGTTCTTAAATATTCAGATGTTGTGCAAAGTATTTTACCTGAATGTTCATTACCAGCTAGTGATTACATTTTCTATTGATACTGTGTACCCCACGTGAGGAGACTGAAACACAGACAACTCACACATTTGTCAAAACTGCTTAGATTGTAAATAATATTGTCCACGTTTTAGTTCATATTTATCTAACTCCATTTTCTTCATGTCTGTAACAACCACTGTCTAGGAGAATGCTTACACACATGACAAAAGTTTAGAACTATAAAATAAGGATCAAACAAAGTTAAGCAAGATAATAATAAAGCCAGCTGTGGGATGATATTTTGTTTGTGCTGTAACAAACAAAGCTTGCCTGAAGATCAGAGAAGCAGAGTAGCCACCCACTAGAGTTCTTACCTCTACGAAATCCTCAGACCAAAATGGCCAAGAAAGATCCTGTCTCCACAAATCCTCAAGCGGAATGAGCGAGCCTGTCTCTAGGAGTCTTCAGACTGAATGCTTTGAGCTCCTGTCTTTTCCTGTCTTATTCATTCTCTGGCCAGCCATATCCCTTCCTATCTCCACCTCCCTAGTGCTGGGATTAAAGGTATGTTGACTCCCAAGTACTGGGATTAAAGATGTGAGCTACCATCACCTGGATCTGTTTCTCTTTTACATTGACTCAATCTCATATAGCCCAGGGTAACCTTCAACTCACAGAGATCTGTCTGCCTCTGTCTCCCAAGTACTGGGATTAAAGGTGTGTGCCACCACTACCTGGCCTTTATGACTTACTAGTGGCTGAGCTCTGCATTCTGATTTTCAGGCACACTTTATTTGTTAGATTACAAATAAAATATCACCATACAGCTGTTTATTAAATGTTGATACTGCTCAAGAGCTCTATTGGTATTACTCTGTGTCTTCAGAGTTGCTCCATGAAATGTATCCTTAGACTTTTTAGACAAGGAAACTGGGACTAAGATTAATATGGAAAAACTCACAAAGTTGATGAAGTGTTAGTGCCAGAACTAGACTCCATATCTGTTTAGTTATGAAATACATTGATTGATTGATTAAATTAACTGCTGCTTTCATTTTCTGAAAATAGAATAGTAATAGTACATATTACAGATCACCTTACCAAAAAACCAAAAGGCACCATACCCAAAGTTTACAGTTATAATTCCTAAATCATTAGAGCCGGTGTAATGTTTAGTTTCTTCTGTACAACATTCTGAAATTTTTAATCTATTACACATGTATGTTCTAAATAGATAAACATTGAATTTTATATCTTACTTATCATCAGGAGATAAATAGCTTAAGGAAATGACTTACCCTGATAGTATAGTAGTATATTTCATCCGTACATTGAACATAGAGATAAATAATAAAGGAGTAGATAGCAACTAGGTTGAGTGGTGAAACATTCTTAACCACCCCTCTAAAATGACTTTATGTAGTCTACATGCATTCCTAAATTCAAAAGTGATCCAGAGTCTCACTTTTCCATTTTCTTATCTAATGTTGAACTGTATTTATTCTGTAAGAAAACATCCACATTCAGACACCACTGACATAAGAATGGATGACATACTCCCTTCCTCAAAGAAGATAACTTTACTGTTATGAACCGTGTTCCACAAAATGCACATATTGAAGTAACTCTTGTCTCCTTAGAGTGTGACTACCATTGGAGCACCAATCTTTAAAGAGGTAAAGTCAGTTATTAGACCGGGCTTAATTCAGTATGACTACAGTCATTCTCTGAGAAGAGGAAAATACCAACACAATTGGATATGAAGATACAAATAAGAGTATTTACACACCGGCACCTTATTAGGAACCAACTCTCCTCCCTACTGAGCTTGGGACTGTACCCTGAAAACAGAAGAAAATAAACTACTTTGGTAATATGTTAAGGCAATACTAGTGAACTAAGTTACACTGTAGTAAACACGCGCGTGTGCGCACACACACACACACATATGCAGGCCAGCTAGCAAATAAAAAAATCAAATAAATGTGTTAATTCCAAGGAGAGATCATCTAGTATTGTATTGGTGCAGAGATAAGTAAAGATTATCTAATTTCAACAGATTAATATATATTATTTGGTAAAAATGGAAAGCACTAAAGTTCAATTATATAAAAAGTGATTATATAAAATCAGTATTTTCATGTAAAAATAACCATTGTAAGAGTTTGTGTGAATTTTTAAAATTTAAAGAGTACAAATTGGCTGGTGTATAACTTTCCATTCTGAGTTATTAGAAAAAGTGAAGACTAAGCAGAAGAAAAGAGAAACAAGGATTGAAACAGAAATTAATGAAGGGTTGGAGATGGCTCAATGGTTAAGAGCACTTGTCACTCTTGCAGAGGACCTGGGTTCGATTTCCAGCAGTCATATGGTAGCTTACAACCACCCATTAGTCCAGTTTCTAGGTATCTGATACCCTCTTCTGACCTCCATGAGTACCATTCATGCACTTAGTGTACACACATACGTGCAGGCAAAACATTCATACGCATGAAAAAAAATATTTTTTTAAAAAAAGAAAGTAATGGACAGAGAATTAAAACAGAAACAAAAACAGTGAGGCCAAAAATTGATTCATTGAAAACAAACCAAAAAGCTGATGAACTTAGTAATTTTTCTTTTCAGTTCAAGATTATTTTATGAGAAATAATAGAATTCAGAATTTTGAGAGCAACCCACACGTGTCTACAGTTTCTGTGAGTTGGGAAGAGTGGTAGATAGGGTTTAGCTGAGTCTCTGGTGAGAATTCAGCAGGCTGAAATCAAGGTGCAGTTACCTGGTGATCTGGCTCTTCTTCCAAGCTCCTTTGGAGTGTGACTACTTGCAAAATTCAGTGTCTAAAGCTGAAGGGCTGAGTTGTTCACCCCCTAGAAACTCCTGTCACCCTAGGCAGCTCACATGACTATTTCCCTCTTCCTTGGCACTAGCCTCTCAGCATCTGCTGCCCTTCTTTACTTTCCTACAGAGCTCCCTGATTAGGTCAGGCCCTTCTAGGATCATATGTCTTTTGATTTGCTCAGTGTCGACAAGTAAAGGAATCCTTTGTACAGATTATATAATCTAATGATAGTAGCAGTGTCCTATTTAACATCCGGTGGGAGCATTTATTCCAGGCATGTATACGTGTGTACACCTTCTCTCCTCAGTCTTCTCCAGCTTGGTTAGTAATATCCCTGCTCACAGTTGCTCAGGCCTCATGTGATCTGTCTACAAATCTGTTTGGTACAGATATATGTACCATGTATGTGAGTGTGTGTGTGCATGTGTGTCCAGTCTGAATTATTCTCCTTGTTCACTTCTCACTGTTCCTACTGTGATCCTAATCCAAGACAATATCATTTCTCACTCAGGGTAACAGAGTTAATTGCTAAGAAATCTTTCAGCTATGCCCTTGCCCTGTAGTCTTCACCAACACAGTAGCTCTATGAATTTTTTCCCCATTTCAAAACTTCTTTATTCATTAAGTAAATGAAACAAACAAAACTAATCTACATATTCAATAACTGCTGTAGTAATTATAGGGAAAATATAAACTTATTCAAACAAATGGTACTCATTTTGTTTTACAGAGCATATAAATAACTTTGTTTTTGGAACTGCCAAACTTCCTTGTATGGTGTCTATACCATTTTGCATTCCTGCTACTCTTTATTAGAGTGTTGACACATCCTCTTCAACACTTGCTCAAACAGATCATGTCAACTCTCTGGCTTAGCATTGTGTGCAAGTGAGAATCTATACAATGGATTCTCTGAAGGCTCTACTTAATTGGCTCTGCTCCATCTCCCTTCATTATTTCTCTCCGGGGTGGGATGAAATGGACCTTAGTGAACATTGTTGTGTGAGAGAAAGAAGTACACTTTATAACTGTAAGATGCTCAGTCCACCAAGATGGTGTAACAGTTACATAAATATATTCAGCCATCAGTAGATCCATCTGTACCATATGGGCTTTGCACAATTCTGATGTTGTTTGTTATCTGCATGATCTTGGGAAAGTTGGCAAATTCTAATGTTTTCTTCCTCAGTGCAATGGAGTTCATTTCTGTTGCTGAGGCTGCCTGTGGATTAAATAACAGAGGAAGCAAGCAGTCAGCGCTAATATGTAAGATAATCTGGATTGTTAGGTTGTGCTCCTTGAGATACCAGTTTTTTTCCCCTTTCTTTTTGTTTTCGTTTTTCTGCGAACTCAGCTTCTTTTCTTCTTTAGGACCTGGGAGCAGAAGACAAGCAGAGTTGAAAAGTTGTGTGCAGTAGCCATTTCTCTCAGCCAATCAGATGCCTTAACTCTTCCCTTCCTTTCTTTTGTCAGCCAACAAGTCTTTAGTAAGAGCTGAGGGTAGAGTACTGTAAGGGGAGATGAATATTTAATTCCACCTTGCAGTTATCCAAGCTTGTCATTCCAGCTCATAGGTGGAAACCTAATTCCATCTGGAACAAGAACTTCTTTAGTGTTAATCCACTGTTAATGAATTTGTTAAATTAGTGTTTGCTGACACACAGAAGGACATGTTTCCTTCTACATAAAAGGGCTTGCTGTTTAATCTACACATAATTCCAGGGGCAGTGGAAGGAAGCGGTCTTTCACTGGAGCAAGGAGGATCCAGTTAGGCTGGCTTTTTCTCTCTTGTTCTGGTTTAGAGGAAGGAGCTCTGATAAAAGCAAGACCCACTGTCTGCTTATATTTTAAAGGTAGGGTCATGTCCTTTACTGTCGAGTATTTCCTTTACTGCTCATGTTTGAAGAAAAAAAACAGTGAAACATTTCAAAGTTCTTCTTTTAATAGACTAAACTATGTTTTTTGATTGTTAAGCTTTGTGTCAAAAAGGTATTTTTTAATGACTTTTTAAGAACATATGCAATGGCCGGGCAGTGGTGGCAGTGGCACACACCTTTAATCCCAGTAGTTGGGAGGCAGAGGCAGGTGGATCTCTGTAAATTCAAGGCCAGCCTGGTCTACAAGAGCTAGTCCAGGACAGGCTCCAAAACTATAGAAAAACCTTGTATCAAACCCCCCCCCACACACACACACTGTAGTGAGGAAGAGATGGCTTGATGGATAAAGCACTTGGTACGAAACCGTGATGACCTGAGTTCAGATCCCCAACCACAGAAAAGCACAGATTCCCCTGGGCAAACTAACTACTAAATTCAGGGCTCAGAACCACGGAAAAGCCCGGGATCCCCAGGGCAAGCTAACCAGCTAGACTAGCTGGGATTGGCATGCTCGGAATTCAGCAAGAGATCCTACTTCAATGAACAGTGAGGATAGTGCTCAAAAAAGAAAGCTGATGCCAGGTTTATGCTTCTGAACACACATGCATGCATACGTATAAGTATGCATATACCACACATAGCTGCATCAAAACACATGAGAACACAAAGCACCAAAAAGGAATACATGAAATGTTAGCCTTCTGAATTGCAAAGGGGTACAGGAGTGAAATCATGGGTAGGGCTATTCAGAGTGAAACAAGTGTTGAGATAGACACTATTACCATAAAGACCCACAGAGTTACCTGTAATCAGGCTACCCATTTGATTTCTCTTTGGTTTGGATTGGTTTGGTTTGGTTTATTGCAATCTACTGCTTAATGTGATTAAAAAATAAAATGATTATTCAAGGGAGTCCAAACTGCTTGTTGCAGAAATCTGGTAGGAAATTTTTCACAGAGCTCATGTAAACCTAACCCTATGTGCTCTAAGAGGACCCTCACATTAGCTTCCAGAGGAACAGGGATGAACATCATGAGGCAGATTCCTATAGCTACACTTTATACTGGCTAATGTATCACACCAAACATTGCTCATAAAAGAATGATTCTCGGAGGACTAGGTCTGGTCAAGTGCTGTGATTCATAGATCCAATTCTCTTGGGTTCTGATTTGGTCATAAAACATACTTAAGAAAATCTAGGAAACAGATTGTATGTTACTTACCCAGTTATTAGACGACTGTGTCCCATCCCCCCCCCCGGAAGCCTCCTCAGCTATTTGGGATTAGTAGATGTGCTCCAGTGTCAAAGCTTTCATTTTTAATCCAAGCTCACATCAGTATTTACATTTCGGAAGAATGCAGAGTCTAAGGTTGAACCGACTTCTTTTAAAAACTGAGTAACCAATAAGGATCCTGGCCTCAAGGCCATCGAGCCTGTGATGAAGTGAAGATTTTTCCTAATGAAAAACTCAGGCTAACATTTTAAAAATGTTTAAATGTGTTTTTATATCCATACAGAATGTGATATAAACTCCAAAACCATACTGTACCCTACATTATAGTCACAATAAGTTTATCCTGGAAGTTTCTTTGATCTACACAATTCAGATACCTAGCTGGTGGGAAAGCTTAGAGCACTTAAAAAATTTTGTTCACCTTTGAGAATGTAACTTCTTGATTGAGTTTGTGGAGTAACAATATTTATAAAGCAGTCACAAATGGAGGGGTAACATACTTGTTTGCAATAGATGACACACAGCTATTTCTTTTCTTTTAGAAATAATGAACATATGCCTTCCTTACTAGTCATGCAAAACCATAGTACCTGAAGTACTCCCCTGGTCACCCTGAAGTTTTAATAATAGTAAACTAATTACTTCGACTATTGCCAGCCCGTGTACAAAAGAGTATCACATTCCTAATAAGCAGGCTAAGAAAAAACAAAACTAGAGAACACTTTCTTATGTTTCACAGAAAAAATAAGTTGAATTTACATCATTGCTGCCTGACTCTTGTAGAATTGAGGGCTGGATCTGAGTTAACACTGGTGATTTTGCAAAGAAAATTAGTACATGGATTTGGATATGTTGGTACCAGACTTGGTGATAAGCAATCACCAATTACCAAATAGTTGTTTTTTTTTCTTTTTATTGGGGTGCATGTGTGAGTGCGTGTGTGTATGTGCATAGAGTATACATGAGTATGTGGGTGCATGTACTCATGTATGGGTATGCAGAAGCCAGAGAAAGACACTGGATGTGCTCTGCCATTCTCGGAGGCACGGTCTCTCTCACTGAACCGGAAGCTCACCTTTCCAGCAAGGACGGGCGACCGTGGAGCGCTCAGACTCCTCCTGTTCCCAAGCCCAGATCTGTAGTTACAGGCTCATGAAGCCACGCCCTCTTAGCCATTAAATGCAGATCTGTGTTTTCACAGGGTAGAAGCCCAGATCTGTAGTTACAGGCTCATGAAGCCACGCCCTATTAGCCATTAAATGCAGATTTGTGTTTTCACAGGGTAGGAGCTGCTCTGCGTGATGTTTATTGCTGTGGCTTCCTGTTAGTGCTCTGCCTAGATGTCCAGTGCCACATGCTTGCTAACAATGCAGTTGCCTGTGGTTGAGAGCAGGGAGATAGAAAGCAGAGTCTCAGTGGACTAGAGTAATACACTGGGAAGTAGAAGCATCAGCCCTTAGCTTTGGCTCAGTCAGTATGTTATGATGCTTGGCATATCTTTTGAATACTCTTTGGCCTTGCCACTTCATCTGTTGAACCGAATTCGTAATAATGCCCTGGTCTATCTCACAAGAATGTTGTATGAACAAATTAAATAAGTGTAAAAGTGCCTTGGAGGTAAAGCCATTCCATGAATAAAAGTTAGTGTGATGTAGCTACGGAAAAGTGTGTTACAGAGGCTAGTCTGCTTCATCTCCGAAGGCTTCTAAGCAGATAAGGCTTCATAATGGGTTCCTGTTAGTGAGCCCAGCACATCTTACCAGTTTATGACTATAGTATTTAAGGGGAAAGACTTCTATATAAATGTTCGTTACATTGGTAAAAATATGCATTAAAGTCAGTCTTAACTGGCCATGATGTAGTTCATATCTATAATCCTAAGTGCATAGAAGGCTGAGGCAGGAGGATCATGAATTTGAAGCTACCCAGGGCTACCTATTCAGTTTCAGGCCATCTTAAGCTACAAAGTAAGATCTTGTCCATTCCCCACTCCCAATTCTGTCATATTTAGAGAAGGGGAAGGAGGGATTGGTAAATGTTGGATATAAAACTTCAATTATGCAAGATGGATGACTTCTGGAGATTACTGTAGGACATCAACCGATGTTTGGTAGCATTATCATACATAGTTAAATACATTTTCAGGGGAGATCTCATTAAATGCTTTTAATGCAAATAAAATTTTAATTAGTCATATTTGAATGAAATAAAAGCCTTCCAACTAGCTTCAAACAACTGATAAGGTACAACTCAGATCCTGTGATTAATTTAGAAGCTGAATTTGAAACATTTACTAAAGTTGAGAAACAAGCATATGACATCATATGTAGGGAAGAAACGCTGAAGCCTTTCAGGAAATCATTATTCTTAAGGATGAACATCGCCAAGTTGAGATTTTTTTTTTCAGTTTTGCTCCTGTCTTAAAACATGTATTATTCTGATGCTGCTTCTCCATCTCAGCATTCTTATTCTCAGTCATAATGATGTATACAAATGACTCACTGTAATGCAGTCAGAGATGCCCCAAATCCCAAGCAAATGGGAAAGAGGAGGAGGTAACTTTGCTAGGAGGATCTGCCAAGCACTCTTGTTTCTCGTCTCCTTTGTCGTCACACAGTTTCTGTGCAGGTTACCAGTTCCACCATGCCCAGTGCTGAAGAAGGAAATCAAGCAGACAGTTAACTAGACATATGTAGGAAGAGATTCTCCCCCAGGCCAGCATCAAAAGCTTTCATCTTTGGGTCAAGTTGATCTCTTTCCTTTGGCAGGGGTCCTTTCCTCGTGGCTCTGGGGAAGTCTTGGCACCCAGAAGAATTTAACTGTGCTCACTGCAAAAACACGATGGCCTACATTGGGTTTGTTGAGGAGAAGGGAGCATTGTATTGCGAGCTATGTTATGAGAAGTTCTTTGCTCCTGAATGTGGCCGGTGCCAGAGGAAGATCCTTGGGGTGAGTGCTTGAAACTTCTCTGTTTTGGTGTATCTTAAAGCTATGCCGATTCTTATAATACATCTTTTCATTATTTTTACTTTTTATTTTCTTCTTGTTTTATCAACCCTCTCTGCTTTCTTTAGTTGTGTTTATTATAAAACAAAACTAAACAGACCTCTAAGGAAGTATATCAGACTCCTGGGGTTAGTTGTCTTTGGTTTTCCCTTACTGAGGGCTGGCTTGTCTGGTGAAAGTCTAGCCGCTATGGGAAAAATAATTTACTGTGGGTGTGCTACCTCAGCAGGACCCTGTTTGCTCAGGAATGAAGAGGTCGTCCAGGACCACACACAGGAGCTTTCAGGACTGACACCTTCGCTGGTGTAAATTAAATTCCATAGCTTTTATAAGAGCAGCTTTTCCCTGCTTGTCAGAGTTCAAGCATAGGACACTGATCTCATAAAATATATAAAATTTGTAAAATATGAAGCTTATAATAATTTTATTTGAATAACTATAATGTTTAAAACTGTGATTTCAGTTATAGAAGTATACATATGATAGGAAAAACATTTTAAGCTATACTTTTTTGGCAAAAGAAAGAAATAATGATGGCACTATTATTATATAATATAATCACTATATAATAATGATAGAGGCACTTTATGTCATATAACATCCAATTTTCAGTGACATTGAAGAGTCAGGTGTCTACTATAGGTGACCAGTAGTGGGGGGAATTTGATTTTAAAAGAAACCAGTGTTCATGGCTTTAACATATACAAGTTGGAATGGCTTTGCTGAATTCTACCTACTACTCTTAATCTGAAAATGCAATAATGAAACTAGAAAAATTTGAATTATGGAGAACATGCTTAAGTAGCTTTAAAAATAGTTACAGTTATAAATATGCCACCTGACCAATTTCTATGCTATTAATTTGTACAATGTGTTGGTAATAAAGGAGTATAATGGCTAGCCTGTTCCTCGTAAGTGCTGACAGATAATCAGTTAGTAAGCTGTATATTAAAATACTATTTAGTGAATAAACATATTCTGTGGATTAGAGCATAATTAATAAAAATCAAGAATTGTAAAAGCCATTAGACTATAGGAAGTGAAAGAAAGAATTTCCATGTTATTAAGTATTCTTCAGAAACTATTTTTCAATTGCTTTACATCTTCTCAAATTGTTGAAAAATTCTTGAAAAACTAACAACCCAAACCTCTTACTGATTAAAATCTCTTCCTAGCCTTGAGCCTTGGAGTATTTAACCAGGAGGACATTGCGGGCTAGGATCCTTTTATGGTTCACACTTTACTCGTGGAGTAAGTGCACAGTGCAGCCACAGCTGATGCCAAAAAGCTAAACAGTCAATGAGCTGATTGGATTATACTGATTACATTATTGCTTCCATAATGCACTGGAGTTTAGGTTTGTTTTAGTTTTTAAATGCTTTCCCTTCCTTCATGACATTTTCAAGATAATGCCATGAAAGTTTTTCAGGTTAATGCATCCTGACACCCTTTGAAAGAAAGCAGAATGTGTTGTAGCAAGCATTTATGTGATCCTTCCCTTAGTCACTGCATGTGAAGGCTTAGCAATAGTGATTATTTTGTTTATGGATTTGTATTTATGGAAAGCATACATATTAAATAGCTTTCGGTGATGTGTGAATCTGTCACTAAATTTCTGGTTTCTTTGATGAAAAGTTGAAGACAAAGATGAAATACTATGTCTATGTTAAGCTTGCATGGTTCAACAGTAAGTGTAGGTATTGGTGTGTTTATTGTCGTCTTTTTTAAAAATCCATCTGCCTTTCTATAACAGGAAGTCATCAATGCTTTGAAACAAACCTGGCACGTGTCCTGTTTTGTGTGTGTGGCCTGCGGAAAACCCATTCGAAACAATGTTTTCCACTTGGAAGATGGAGAGCCATACTGTGAGACTGGTGAGATAATAAACCTTTAGCACCTTAATTAAGTATAAAGCTAAATCACTTATGTTTCTGTAAAACTGAAAGAGGAGTGTAGGCCAATGAAGTTTCCTTATTATTTTAGAGGCATTACACATTACATATTACTCAATATATAGCCAAACAAAAATAATAAAAACTGTTCGTGACTTTGTCAACATAAACATTTCCAACTTCATCATTAACATCATGAACATTAAGAAGATTAACATTACTTAGTAGGAAAAATATGTTCGAATCTCTAATCATTATAAATATAAATTCTACCCAAAATGTAGCTTAAAGCCACTTGTGTAGTAATGAATATCTCATGATTATAAATAAACATGAGAAATGTTTAACATTCGAATGTCATTGCTTTGCTTTTTAAAGCCACAACCTTGAGGGAAAAAAAAAAGTGAAATCATTTGCTACCTTTACTGAATAGGAAAGTAATCTTGGCTTAGATTGCTTTCCAGTAAAGATGTTCTTAATGATTTAGGTTCTAACTGAACACCTAGCACTTCCTTTTCCTTTGCCACATTTGCAAGTGAACGTTCTTACCATTTACTCCTTATTCAGATATTGCTTCTACAATGCATATTTCAAAATATGAAGCATGCTTTCCTTTATTTTGCCTCTACTAACTACCATTAACTGAATTCCCCCTGTTGAGTTTTAATGTTATTTTAGATTGAAATTTGAAGTGTGGTCCTAGAAGAAGGGATTATTGCCCAGTGGTGAAGTTAAAGAGACTATCAGCCTTTGTCTGCAGCTGGTTCAGCATCACTTACCTCTTTGCTCAGTACTCTGGTTTTCACGTTCCCCTTAGCCCCTTAGTTAGGAAGGGTTTGGCTCTGTTCCAGATTGCTCACCAGGAAGCCCCAGAACCTCCAATAAAATACCCCATGTGTTGTTAGCAGTATAAGTTGACTGTAAAGTTCCTACCATCTTCAGAGTATCTCATGTTCTACAGCTTATTTTTTCTGAAGAGAGACTTGGGTTTTGTTTAGTTGATTGGCTGATTTGTGAATTTCAGTAACTTTGTAAGACATTATGACTAACTGAAAAACATAAACATCATAGGCTATGATGCTAATGTCTTCTAAGAAATCATGACATAAAACTAATGCATTGCTAGCAGAGGGGAATCATGGTCTAAATTTTACTCTTTTCCCTTAATCTTCAACTGGTTCTTAGTAGTGTTCCCATCTCAGTAGATGGCTGCATTGTCCACTGTCCAAACACCTAGGATTCCTCTCTCTGTTCTTCCAAAACAGAATCTAACAAGTAATTCCTGGCAATTCCACATCCAGTGGATGTTAGATAAGCATCTCCTTCCCTCTCCAGTGTGCCCAGCTTGCACTCACTCTTTGCCTGGACTTCCTAAAAGCAGCTGCAGAGTAATTGGTGCAATGTCAACAATAGCAGTCAGATTGTGCTTGTATCCTGTAAATGGCATCTACTAGAATGAGAACCGTCCTCCTTGCTGCTCTGCCAGATTTATCTTCTGCCTCTTTACATTCTGACACTAGATTTAACCCATATCTTATCCCTTTATTATTTCTGAACATGACTAAGATTTTATTTCTGGCTCCTCCAGGACCTTCATACTTAACAGTTTCTTCTAACTAGAATATTTTCAGTGTGATTCCTCCTTGTTCTTCGAGTCTCATCATGACCGTTATGGACCGGAGAAGGTTTTCCTCCCTCTCCTATAATGTAGTATGTACCTGTGCCCCTAACTGTTCTGTATCATAGCACCGGTTTTTGCTTCATTGTACTTATCACAGTCTTAACCGAAGCCTCATGTGACGAGCATCCAGGCCTGTCCTTTTTACTCTCTGTCTCTGTGGTGCCGGGAGCACTGCCTCGTAGAGTCTGTGGGGGTGTATTCATCATGTGGTGCTAAAGAATATTGGTCTCAAGCTGCATGTCATATGATCTCTCCCCTCCAATGTCAGCTGGATCACATTATTAAAGGCTGAAAGGTCAACACAATAGAGAAGTTGAATACAAGAGAATAAAAATGTGACAGCACTCCTATTTAATAATAGAAAAGGGACAAGGCCACTTTCATCAGAAGGGAATCCTGTTAGTATTTTAGAACTAATCTGTCAAGTTATTCGTGTTGTCTGACTAAAGATTTCCAGTATGGAGTCATAAAACTGGAAGGAAGATATAACGAAAGAAAGTGTGCCTGATTTTATTGGCGTAGTCCAGCTAGGAACTCATAAGAAGTGTCCTGAAACTGTATTTGAATGTTAACCAGTAGGATTTGCCATGTTTGCTCTCAGTTTATATTAACTAGGCTTATTATTGCAAATGATTGAATCCTCTTACTGTTCCTCCACACGTCCAAGAAAAACTGCACAGAACAGCGATCTCCTGTTCATGCATCTGGACATTTAAACAGAGAGACATGGAACACAGGATATATCATAAAAAACTAAATTTCATAGTAGTGTTTGCCATGCTGGACATTCCTCATCCAGTCCAGTGAAGAAACCCCCCAGCTCCCCCACCCCCAGTGGGTGTTGTATTCCTCAGTTCCACCTCCAGTCCAGTGAGGAAACCCCCCAGCTCCCCCACCCCCAGTGGGTGTTGTATTCCTCAGTTCCACCTCCAGTCCAGTGAGGAAACCCCCAGCTCCCCACCCCCAGTGGTGTTGTATTCCTCAGTCCCACCTCAGTCTTAGCCTTTGTATCTCATTTACCTCCCATTTGACCACGTTTTCCTGTGACCTGCTGTTCCAAAGCCTCACCGTGTACAAATTACATCTCTCTCCTAACCTGATGCAGATTATTATGCTCTTTTTGGAACAATATGCCGTGGATGTGAATTCCCCATAGAAGCTGGCGACATGTTCCTTGAAGCTCTGGGCTACACCTGGCATGATACTTGCTTTGTATGTTCGGTAAGTCAACTACTGTCCTGGTCAAAGCTTAGTGCTCGGGAAGTAACAGCACTTGGGTCTTTCCTTTCCTCAAAAGAAATAAACACTGTTTCTTGATATTCTTAAAAGTTGGATTTGACATTATTAGTCATATAATAACATCTTACCTCAAAGAAAATATGACTTTTAATGCATTCTTATCTCTAAGGAGAAGATTTTTGCCCCCCTTTTTAAATATGAGTTCTTAAATTCCTTTATTAAACAATTTAAGTTATTTTTGACACATTGGGTATTTTTTAAATAGAAAACAAATTCTAAAAAACCAGATAGCCAGCAAGATGTCTCAATTTTTTTCCTGACTAAGAAATAGCTCATGAATTTTCTTTTCCTTTTGAAACGGTATTGAACATGCAAAAGAATTTTACCTATTTCACTTGCTACTTTAATGTTCTTGGTTTTGGTTTTATTTGTTTTTGGAGTTTGTATGTGTATGTGTGTGTTCATGTGTTTACGTTATTACAGAGACTGAAGGACGGCCTCAAGTGTCACCTTCAGAACCCTGGTTCCTCCTTTGAGACAGGGTTTCTCATGGGCCTAGAACCTACCAATTGGGCTAAATGGGCTGGCCAGATAGCCCCAGGGAAACCCTCTTTTCTTCACTTGCCCAGCCTTGAGATTACAAGCATTTATGTACCATGACACCCAGCATTTGTACATGGTTTTGAGGGATCAAACTCAAGTGCTTTATTGACGGAGCTATCCCCTTGTGGAGACTTAGTCTCACTGTGTAGCTCTGGCAGACCTGGGACTCGCTATGTTGATAATGAGGCTGACCTTAAATTCAGAGATCCACCTGCCTCTGCCTCCTGAGTTCTGTAACTAAAGGTGTGCATCACTATACCTGCCCTTCTGAGTTTTATTTTTAATGATTCAGACAGATCAAAAGATTAACATTGACCCTAAGATAATTTTGATAATTTAGAAAGCTCATATTCAGTAAAGATGCTACATTCTAGTATTTGATATCTGTTACTGCTGTTAGATGTATCTAACAGTGTTTGATACCCATTGTATAAAAGAATAGATAATAGTGAAATCAAATCATTTCTCCAAACATTTTCTTTGAACACTTCTTGTTTTTACTTCATTCATCTTTTAGACTTCATAAAGCTTATAAAAAGCAACTTTTATATATTTACCTTCTCAGGAAAGCCTTCTCATGAACGTTGTCATTTATAAGATAGCAGAAATAACATGAAGGGAAAAGTGGGGTTGGCCTGACCACAAAACCACTGAGCAGGTAGATACTGCCCAAGATGTTCACTGTAGAGTCAAGCTAAATCAGTTCTTTCACAAATGAATAGCTTTATCCAGAAAGTAAATGAAAGTCAGCCTATTGAGACTGGAAAGATGGTTAAGTGATTAAGAACGCTTCTACTCTTGCATAGGACCCAAGTTTGGTTCCCAACACTCATATCAGGCAGCCAGCAACCAGGGCTCTCAGTGGATCTGGTTTCCCGAAGCACCTCCACTCACATACACATACCATACTCAGACTCGTACACATAATAAAAAATCAAGTAAAAGATAAAAATAATCTACGGCCAGTATATAAGAGAACAGACTGACATTGGGTTTGGTTATGCTTGGCAAAGCTGTTGAGCTGTTTCTTTTTTAATTCTTTAATTTTTTATAAGAGGAAACATTCAAAAGATTGATTAGAATTTATATACTTAGTGTGACTCTTTGATGTATTAAAGTTTTCGTTAGGACTAAATGCTTCCCTCTCAGTAAAGAAGAGCAATCATCAGTGTTTTAAGTAAACTAGACTATGTTCCAGAAGAAAAAATCACTCTGCTTTTCCAAGATGAAATAAAATGTCACGGTAATCATGATGGGTCAAGGGTGTCTGACACAACTATTCACAGAGCTTGTGAGCTTACTCACTGGGGACAAATCTCACTTTGGTAGATTTGATTTAAATAATGATATTCTTTTAAGTAACTTTTCTTTTTTGCAGGTGTGTTGTGAAAGTTTGGAAGGTCAGACATTTTTCTCCAAGAAGGACAAGCCTCTTTGCAAAAAACATGCTCATTCTGTGAATTTTTGAAAATCAACAGTTCCAGAAAAGAGAAGAAATTTGAAGAAAAGGGGGGAAAATTAAAATTATCATTTAATTTTTAGTTTTAATATTTATATGGAGTTCTAAAATAATAATAGCTCTGAATGGATAAATTCCAACATCAAAAAGCAAGTCTGTGAAAAAATGTTTGGCTTCAGAAAGTCACAGACAGTTTGGGGTTTATTATGACTAGCCTGTATTTTCTGCCCATGAAGTAGCCTGTATAAAAATCAATTTCCTGACTACCAAACTCATCTTAGAATAAATTAGCAAAGGATTACATTTTAGAATTAAAAACTCTAGCCTCTATGCTGAAGTGATACTTTCTTTCTTTGTAACTATGAGAATCCACAGAGGGCAAGATAAGTGCCTTAGACTTTATTAATAAGAATAATTGTTTAATAAACTCATTTTATCTTTAAAATAGTAAGTAGGACTTTAAATATATTTTATGAATAGGACCATATTATCTTTTTTTTAGTCTGTGTACATGCTTTGGTCTTATCATTTGTCCTCTTAGTAAGACAGCCCAAGGAAGTTTTTGATCAAAGTTTGTCATGCAATAAGAGATGCTGAGATCTCCTGTGTTCTTCCTAAGGCTGCTGTGTTGCTTACAGATGCTGATCTCTTCAGATGGGCAGTTTGTTTGCACTGTGTGTGGCTCATCACCTGGGCTAGGCTGCAGTGTTCCTCGTCTCTTATGCTGAAGAGAAGATAATTCAATAGTTCTAGATTAATAGTTTTCTCTCTCTCTCTTTTCAAAGAGAGTAGGTAGAAGATAAAGGAGCTAGAAATTGGGAAAATTAAGCAATTGAGAAGTAAAAAAGAACCACTTCCCCCTTTCAGATAATGAACTGATAAGTGTTTACAGTTGTGTCACTGACTGAATGAAGACCTGGAAACTCTTTGCCCGGTAATTTTTTCGATTGAGGATAAGGATAAGATCCAAATTAATGTTGTTACTGTGGGTTTTTTTTTTTTTTCTTATTTGTAGTTGTTCTGGGATTTTGTTTGTTGTTTTTTTTCTGGGATTTTTTTCCTATCAGTAGGAAGTAAATCCCCTCTCATTGTGTGATCATGGAGTTAGGCAACTTTTATTCTCTGACATTTGGAAGTACAGGGAACCATGATCCATTGCTCACATTGTCCCGTCATGTGTTCTCTTTGATTGGGCAGAGCATTGTAGTCAGGAAAGTAGCTGTGAGAAAGCCATGCAGCGTGGCTCACTGCCCAGTGAGAAAACAAATTATGGCATTTGATATTTTTGTCTTTGTTTCTACAATGAATGAAAGCCCATGATCCTGCAGAGTTGTAACTAAATCTGTTAGGAGCTTGGAGCTTTCAAAATTCAGATAGAGCACCCAGTTCTTGCTGCCCCATCTTTCAAGAGCACCTGTGCATGCGTGTGCATGTGTGAGTGTGTGTGTGTGTGCATGTGGAGATCGTAGGCTATAGTATTTGCTTAACCCCCCCCCCAGAACTTTCAAGGTATCTGTCCTGAAAGCTGCTAATTTATGGTCTAGTAAATTTATATTATATGCAGATAATAACGAACTGGGGGATACATGAACAGGAATGGTGACACATGTTGCAAACCGGAAGATCTCCAGTAGCAGCCCAGACTGCCTCCTCACCTGTGCTTGTGGGAGGCAGGAAATGTCTTCAGAAGTTAATGCTGGAATGTAGTGCTCACACATTAGATCATGTTGCTGCTCCAGTGACCGATAGCAGACTCGCTGGCTTAGGTGCATTATTTCTCATCTGAATGTCAGGCTTTGGCTTTATACTACAAAAGAATGGTTTGGGTTTTTTTTTTTTTGTCTTTTAGATGCTATGCCATGATAATGTTTCACAACTCATTGGCATTTGCATATTCAAATAATTTTCTTTGACTTGGATTTATTATAAAGTTATCTTTCCTTAAGGTTTTCACTTTTATTAAACTTTTATTTCTCTGTTACTTGTGAAATATAATACTGCATTTTATAATGCTGTATTTCTCTAAATTTAATCTCTAAAATGGTAGTGTGGCTTGCTAATTTGGCATTTTGTCTTTATTCTTTGCCTATCATGTTGTATAGCAAGTTTTGTATCTGTTCCTAAAACAGTGGCTCCTGGGAGATGAGTTCTCACCAAACCAGAAGAGTCTTCTGCAGTGAGGATCAGCATGCTTCGTTTACCAGCATGGATCCTTTAGTACCTGGCACAGCACTTTACCCTTCTGGCAGGCTCCCTGAGTATCTAGTATAAGTCTTCTGTGTCGGTAGCATTTTTTCATTATTACATTTTCAACATAGAACATTGAGTTTTTCTCATGCTAAATGTTTATTTTGAAGGTTGTGCTTGATGAGCTCCTGATGAAAACAATAGTGCATAATTCTTAATCTCCCTTATTCGATTTCTTAGTTTTGAGACTTCGATGGGCACAGATTGATACGGTTTCTCTAATTGTTCTGGACTGCTGTTGCCTATTGAAGTAGGAACCTCTGCTTATGTTCATAGCCACTCCGTGTTTCCTGTTAGTAGGGTTACCTTCTCCATGTAAAACTAAAGCCGAATTATTTGGCCACAGTATTAAAAGTGATCATTTATCTTTCAAATATTGATATAAAACTGTATTTAAAATTCTCTGCAACAAAATGTACTCTTTTCAAGGAACCCTAGACTAGAAGCACTTCCATAGACAAGTAATTGCTGCAGTGTGAGTCCAGTGTTACAGTAATAGTTTTTGGCATTTACAGTTCAATCATCTCCATTGGCGCAAGGAGGGGACGAGGGAGACAGGACGGAGATAGTTTTATGCAAATGTACCCTCATTTCAGTATGTCCCTCACCTCCAAATGACTAAGGTATTGGGTTTAGATTCTTAATGTGTAATTTGCCATACCTGTCAATCATTGTCTTTTGTTTCCTTGCATTTTTAAGCTTGTTGTAATTACTCTTTTGCTTTTGGATATGTTTTCTAATTAATAAAATCACACGAGAAATATAATCTGTATAGTGATACCTTAATGAGCACATACTCAATAAACACCTGCAATGATGATGACACACACGCCTGGTTTTTCTCTCTGGGTGGTATGCGATTTCACTTAAGTGAACATGGGGAGAAGTCACGTTCCTTCCTCACAGGACCACAGAAGATATAATAGTCCCCGAAGAGCCTCTGCCAAGGTATTGACCAATCCCAATGACCCAGAAACAGGGCATTTGAAAATACTGCATTTACTGTATTATCTACCTTTTGTGCTTTGCGTGTATAATGTATAAAAGACATATTTATAAGTTAAATATGTTTGTTGCTGAAATGATTCATTGGAATGACCTAGTATCATGCCTTGTTATGTCATGGATCGTAGGCAGAGAACAAATTCCCTGCTCTTTTCATTTGGCTCTCATTAGCTGACTGCTCATTGCTAGGTAGACTCTCTCACCTCTTACTCATTTGTTTAGTGGCTGGAGGGGGATATTTTTTCCTAACTGTATAAATTAAGGGATGTCTGTGTTTCAGGCTGTACATTGGGAATGGGAGAGAAACTCAAGTCTATTTTGCCCACAGTATATTAAACTCCAGAAGCCAAACTTTTAAGGGCATTGATTCTGCATCTGACATTTTAATAGCTGCTGTTTGGTTTGTGTCAATCACGTCATTGCACATTAAAATGCACCGACAGAATAAGAGATCTGTCATTCCTTCGTTAAGAAACAGTAATCCAGTACGAGATTTATAGGCTTACGTCTCAACTGTGTGTTCACAATAAACCCCCCTTCGGTGCTGAAACCAGAGCAAGCCTTGCTGCCAGTCAGTGTTTTCTACTCACATGTCCCCAATATAAGATTATCAAAGGTTTTCTGATTGAACTACATATAAAAATCCTTTTGCCAGCAAAAGCTTAATTTAGCTTGGCAGTTTCCCTCTCAGAGTACACTCTCAGACAAGATCTTGGTTATATCAGAAACACATAGGCACTATGTATTATTAGCAGGCCTGGTGTTAATTAGGGAGAATTACCAGAAATAGTTTGCCTTGTGGAAATTTATTACAGAATCACACTTGACTGATGGCAGAATAGGAGTTGCTGAGAGAGAGCAGCTCCCACTCATAACCACTAATTAATAGGGTGCCAAAATTCCGCAGAGAAAGTTTCATCCCAAGTGTGGGAGCCTCACAGAGAAAATGGTTCCTGTGCAGTACTTAAAATTTAACAGAGGAAAGGAACCGGACACATGGCTACCTAACAGAATAGCAGGCTGCAGGGGCATTGAGGTGTATGAATGAAAGGGCTTAACTCAGTAAGTGCCGAACCCCAGAGTGGCCCGAGTCTGAAAAGGTTATACATTTTGTTTTGTTTCCTGACCAGATCTCACTATGTAGCCTAGGCTGCCTTGAAATTTGAAATCCTCCTTCCTCGATCTTCTGAGTCCTGGGATGCGCTTGCACCATAATGTCAAGCTCATGCATATTAGCTATTTTTAACATGGCAAATATCTGCTTCCTCGGCTTCATTTTATAAAAAGAATTTGGTGCTCACTATGCTGTCTGTGGTATGTCATTGAATTCTTATTCTTGATTCCATGATTTGCAGCCTGTCTATATAGGTGGTGGGATCACACAAGTGCTGTTTATAAAGAAAGGTGTGGCTTCTACCCTTGAGTGTGAAGTAGGAGGAGGATGAGATGCATCTAATGATTGGCACTAATGGCAGAGCTCTGGGGGAGCCCTCCTAAGTTACAGCTTGTCAAGAAATCAATTTCTTTCCTGTCTGTAACTGCTTGTAATTACACACAATAGAGCTTGGGGCTGTTGTTTAGGAGAATAAAACATTTCCATGTCAGAAAACCGCTGATCACTGACCTCAGGGAGGAAACTAAAATGACTTAGAATTCACAGAGGGTCTAATTCTTCAATTTCTCAGTTATGGTGAATGCAATTCCCAAGGAAAACAACTTCTGTGCCAGGCCCAGATAGGATTGACACAGACAATTGACACAGGGCATTCATGTTTTAAAAGTCTCTGTGTCCAAAGTGTTTTAATTGGATTCCAAGTTAGTTTTTCATTTTCATATTCTAAACTGTCACATTTTTCCCAATGTCAAATACAACTTGTTTTTTTTTTCTTCTCTCTCCCCCTACCATTTTGTCCTTGCTTGTCCCCTCACACAGCTGGTGCCCTTGTAATTTGCTTAAAAGTCTCCCTTATTTCCGGTATAATTTGCTCTAATACCTTACAACGCACCTTGTGCTTCTGACACTAGCGCATCACTAATAACCTAACTTCTCTAGGTCAGTGGGAAAGTGGATGGCACTCCAGTGACATCATAGCTTATGAGTCTGGGCATAAATAAAAGTTTTCTTTTGTGAAATCTATGTTGATGTCATTCTGACTCCGGATACTTGGTCCTAGTTTACTTGAGAGTGCTATCAGTGTCTACCCTGACTGAAGTAGAGAGTCGAAAATGTGAAGCTTTCCAAGCATGAACTTCACTGTGTTAAACTGATTCTGTTTCAACCCTTGACACTTGTCATTCATTCCGCTCTATTAAATTACTGTGCTACTCTGTAAAGTTTTTTTCTGGTACCATTTTAAATATTTTGAATATAAAAAAATGAATCTAACCAGCAGGTTGATAGTTGCTTTGCTCTTGAGAAAGTATTCTAACCCATACACATCTGTCATAGCCTACTTATTCCTGTTCTTGCCAACTTTGATGCTGTTAACCAAGTCAACATAGATTATAATGGTATAAATTAAAGCCAGGCAAAGTGTGTTTGCCCCTCTATGTTAATTAGTCTGAGTCCATCCAGAACAGAAATCACATAGTAATTTAATAGAAGTTAAGGAATGTGGCTGAATGAATTATTAAACAGATACAAGATAGCAAAGTAGTACTATATGGCAATATACAGACAAGTCTAATGGATAACAAAGAGCTGGAGAGACAGCTCAGTAAGCACTTGGCACAGAAAGGAAGATCTAAGTTCAGTCCCCAGCACCATGTAGAAAAGTGCAGTGGAGGCGCACAACTATAACTCAACACTGAGGAGGAAGATAAATTTCCAAAGTGAGCTGGCCGGCCAGCCTGGCCTAATCTGAGTTCCAGGCCAGTGGGAGACCCTGTCTCACATCATGCACCCAGGAATATAACAGACATACACAATAATAAACAAACAAATAGTGGGTAGCTTGAGACTGAGGTGGAGGGCAGCTTGGGAAGGAGGTCCTGTCTCTATGGCGAGGGCTCACACCTTGTTGAAGGCAGTGGTTTCAGAACACCAAATGACAGAGGTGTTCTCTAGGATCCTGAAGCTACAGCTCAACCTCACAGTTCTAAGCACCAAGTGGGTCGGATGCATTAGGAGCTGGGGTGCTAGTTTGAGCCCAGGAATAGAGAGTATTATGGCAAGAGGCCACTGCAGGACGTGATATCTTGAAAGGTCTGCACTCTGGACTCAGGGCTGGGCAGTGCACCATCAGATATCCCCTTACACGTGCAGCACAATGGACCATACAGAAAAGCAAAGTGCAGCACCCCACGCGGAAGAGGTGCTCCTTGCTGCTGCAGCATGCTTCTTAACATGACAAAGGTTAACCCCATGACTGCAACACAGAACGGCTTTGAGACCAGTCCAGTGTCCTAGAGCAAACACCAAAAGTAATGTGGAACTGGAAGTCAATAAAGTTAGTCGCTGACACTGGATTCAAAGGAAAACAAAATTCTCCACTGCATTGACTTCCATAACACCGAACATTGTGCATATTGATGAACTGCAAAGCCAAACAAGCTGAAGCTGGATCTCACTTCCCTAGCACACCAAAGACCTGGGTTTAACATCACAGAAACATAGTTGCACAAGAAATCCTAGCCTGGTGTGGGAGCTCACACCTGGAATCCTGGCACTCAGGAGACTGTGGGAGAATTGCCATGATTTTAAGGACAGTGTGACCTTATTCTAGGCCAACCTGGGCTACTATGAAATAAGACCTTATTTTAAAAAATTTTAAATTTTAAATAGAGATGTGGCTCAATTGGTAGAATACTTTCCTAGAATTTCATGAAACCCTAGATTTGAGCTCAAGAATAGTGGTACATGCCTATAATCCCAGCACTGGGGAGGTAGAAAATCAGGAGGCTCAAAGGCAGAAGGTGTCTTTTGTCTTTCATAGAGAACCAAGACCAGTCTGGGTTATGGAAAGGAAGGGAAAGAAAAGGGAGAGAAGGGAAGAAGGGAAGGGAACAGAAGAAGGGAAGGGAGAAGGGGAAGGGAAAGGAAGAAGGACAGGGAAAAGGGAAAGGAAGAAGGGAAGGGAAGGGGAAAAGGGATGGAGCAAACAACAACAAAACCTACCTTGTTCTTTATTGCCAGAAATCCTTTGATAATGTGCTTTCAATGTACAAAGAAATGGCCACCTTGCAGTAATGTATTTTTCAGTCTACCCTTCAGATGTCTAGTATAACTGGGTAGTTCTGATTATTTAAGAAACTAGTTAGGTGTGTACTAGGTCATGACCAAAGAGGTGTTTGCATGCATTGGTTTTCATGTATGGGAAGGGTTGAAGCATTTGTTACTTAATTATGATTTCAGTGTCCTGGAGTTATTCTGCCTGAACCTCAGTTCACATTACATATACACATTAAATCACTTGCATAGCTCTGTCCCAGAGGGAAGGTCAACAGTTTCCCCTCTGTAGGAAAGGATGAGAGGGTAAATCAAGACTTGTCTAGTCAGGATTTGACTCGTTGTGGGCATGTTGTAGTTTGTGTGGTGTCTTACCTGTTATCTGAGGAAACACTAGTGATTCAAAGCACTCACTACCTATAATAAAGTTTACTCTTTTACCAATAAATTTCATCCTCATATCAATATGATGCTGAACCTATAGAATATGATCGAAATACAGTTTCTCTGAAGGCCAGTTTAAATTATTGTCCCAAACAATGATAGTCGTGTATTTTGAATCCTTATTAGAAATTAGGAAATGAAATAACCCTGAGAAGTTCTTTTCTAAGAATATACACCTACTACCTACAAAATCTGAGAGTCAGACTTTTTACTAGACTAGGGAGAAAATACATTTACTTGGAGTCTCTCTTACTAATAACAGTTATGTATACACTAATAGTAATGCCGGTGTCAAGAAAGGCATAGCTTTGATGGAACACGCAGCACTAAATGCTGTATCTGCCCAACGTGCAGTTGCCTGGTGCACAGATGTCAATATTTGGGAGTCTTTCATTGGACCATCTGTTCTTCAAGGGTATTTGTGATGCGAGAGTCCTCTCTGCAATGTGCCATTTGCTGTTCTTTGTGTTTTCGCTACATTTCACAGTCCACATGCTGTGCTAAAAAGCCACAGGACTCATGAGAGAGGGTTGGTTTGAAGTGTACATAACACCAAACGTGCTCATTAACTAATTAGAAAACTGCAGGAAATAAATGCAATTAATATTGCTTCCTCAAACCGAAGTCCACGATGCTGTGTATAAGATGGTAGAAAAGAAGTCAGCATGGTTGACACCCAGTAATATTACCTTACCTGTGTGATGAATTTAGATGCCAGTGTGAGACTGAAGAATGAAAGATGGGAACAGGAGAGGGAGCAAAACTGCAGACTCTACTGACAAGGTTGCATAGATCCTGGTTTTATTCAATCAAAATGAAAGCTCTGCTGTTTCATAATGGCTCACACCAGTGCTAAGTCCGTCGAAGCAAGGCTGGAAAACCCAGCTGCCTACACATCTGTTTTGCATGAGCCCTCAATCATCAGCTGACACTTTGGCCATAGAAGTGGATGTCTGGGTAGGATATGGCTCTGTGACTTTCTAAACTATCACTCTGGAAGACATTGAAACAAAATTCACGCATGCTATGTCCTGTGCCCAGAAATTATAGACTTGTCTGGGTGGTGTTAAGGATTTGACCTATTGAGTGTGCTCACACCTGCTTCTTACATTCAACTTGTTAATCCTTTGTTCAGAAAATGAGACGTTGTGAAATATGTGAACGGGCTGCTATGACTTAAATCCTAAGTGTTTAGGCTCTTAATCTGACTGAAGCTAAAATAACATGGATGGGATTGGTGGTTTGGACTTCTATTGCATCCATTATGCTTTAAAAGCCGTAACTGCTCATGTTGACATCTACAACTCAGAGTGTATGCTTGAGCTCCAAGGGATGAACATTCAGTTTAATTACTCCAAAATATTTTTTTTTCAGTTTGATTTTGAGACAGGGACTTGCATAACACCAGCTAGCCTCAGACTTGCTATGTAGCCAAAGCCAGAAATGGCCTTGAATTTCTGATCCTCTTGTCTCTACAGTCTCTACACCCTGAGTTCTGGGATTACAGGTGTACACCACCCATGCCCTGATGAATTGCTTTGTAAGTTATTTTCTCACAATTACACACACACACACACACACACACACACACACACACACTATACTTTGATAACATTTCCGCCCCCCCCCGTTATCTTCTCAACCCTTTCCCTTCCTTCCCAACATGACTCCCTCTTCCTTTCATGTCATGTATGTGTGTTCAAGATCCACTGCATTTAGTTCAGGCTGCCACAAGATCTTAGGTGGCTTTAGTCACTTGAACAAGGACAAAAGGCCAACTTCTCAGTAGTTACACCATTGTGAACTATCACTTCCCCTTTGTTAGTTTTCAGGCATACCCTGGCACAGGGCATTATGCCCTCTGCAGGCCTGCATAGCAGATGGTTCTCTCTCTCTCTCTCTCTCTCTCTCTCTCTCTCTCTCTCTCTCTCTCACTGTCTCTCTCTGTTCTCTGTATCTCTCCCTTCCTCCCCACTACCCTCCCAATACCCTCTTCCTAAATAAAACTCCATACTCAAGCTCTCTTTGCATGGTGTATTCTGTTTCCTGCCTGTGTTCCTCACTCACCATGGAACTCACCAAGGTCTCTCTTGCACCGTATCTTACACCATTCCCTTTTTATATGAAAAAATCATTGAAGAGTCTCTTGAAAGGATTGTAATAAAATTTAGTCATTCAACTAATAAATCTCATACAGGAGTATGATGAAGAACCACTGGAACATGATCAAGACTGGCTTAAACTGTTGTCAAACTGAAATCAATAACTAGTAATAATGGCATATAGCAAATATGCCTAAATATGCAAGTCATATGCTGAGTGGGAGAAGATGTTATTTACAAGAACATAGTAATGGCACTTGAGAAGCCTTGGCATTTGAATGTTGACTTCATTCAGGAGGAATTTAGGCATAAGTCTCCTATAGGCTAGGCCAACAATTTGAATCATATGCAAACTAATACTGTTGTTTTTTAAAATTATCAGCCAAATTGTACATGACAGAGATGCTAAGCACTTTGGGAACAGAGGGAGAAGAGAAAGGTCACAATGAAAGAAAATTGCCTGCAGAGATGGGACTCTCCAAATGCTCTTGTTCCCTGGTGGTGCGGGAGAATTGTCTGTATTCTGTCAATCACGATTTAAATAAACGCTGATTGGTCATTAGCCAGGATGTATAGGTGGGACAACCAGACAGGAAGTAGAGGCAGAGCAAGAAGAATAGGAGAATTCTGGGAAGCAGGAAGCTCTCTCAGCATTCCTGCCCAGACCACAGAAGAAGCAGGATGTGACCCTGCCCCACTGAAAAAGGTACTGAGCCATGTGGCTAACATAGATAAGAATAATGGTTAATATAAGCTACAAGAACTAATAAGAAGCCTGAGCTAATGGGCCAATCAGTTTATCATTAATATAGACCTCTCTGCATGATTTTCTTTGGGACTTGCCAGCTGTGGTGTACCGGGCGGGACATAAACTCCAACAAGCCGGCCCTCATGTTACACCCTGGCCCCGTTCTGCACTCAGCACAGTCCTTGAGCCAGCACAGCCTAATGGTCTCCCTGCCTCCCTTGGAATGGCAGCCCCAACCAAACTGCTTACCAGTTTCTCCAGTTCAAACCCATAAAATACTCAGCCTAGACTCATCTAGTGATTAATCATCATTTCTGCTCTCTAGCATTTCCAGAGTGATGTTTGAGACTTCCCAAGGATTTGTACCAGTTGACTGAGGTGTGTTTTGTTTTGTTTTGTTTTAAATTGATCTTCTCATGTTTAGGAAACTTGGGACCTTGGGAAAGTGGCAGAGCTGGTTGAACTTGCATTCCCTCACTCATGTCCCCTGACCTTCTTGGAGTAGAGAGTACCAGTGTTCAACAAAGGTTCAACATTTAAGTGAGGTAGCATGTCTCTAAAACACTAAGAAACCCATGCATCCCTGTCTACTAGGAAACAAAGAGACATTATATATAAAACAAAAGATCTAATCCTATGTTCAGGAAAGAATCTTATGGAATATGTAAAAACTGAATTTAGTGATCCCTGCATAAATTTCAGGTTACATCAACCATCTACCTTGGAGATTCATAATGTGCGCTTTAGCTGCATAGTTTTGCCACTAATTTAAAATAATTAATAGTTGCAATACAGATTTTCCAAAGACATTTGACCAATCAGAACTTTACTTGATGGACACCTTTTCTTCTTCTTCTTTAATTAGTTACGAGCACATACCACAGTCCACAGTCAAAATACAACTCTGGAGTCCTTTCTCTCCTGCCACCTTATAGATATGAGAATTTGAATATCGCTCAGGTTGTGAGTCTTGCCTAAAATTGTTCCTTTGCTGTCTGAGCCACCACACAACCTCAAGAATACCTATTCTACATAATGAAGTTTGAAAAGGGGGTTTATTCTTCCTTTCTTGTAGGGTGTCTGTCCCTTGCCATGCCTGTTTTTTTGTTTGTTTGTTTTTGTTTTAGACCAGTGTAGAGTATACTCAAAGCTGCTGGAGGGTTGTGCATGCACTGCGCTGCTGGCCTTAACCCCAGACTTTCTGAAGTAGTAGGTCTGGAGCAGGCAGAATAAGCCTCTTTACTGGTGAAGCATATTCTGCCACTCAGCAGCCTGAACCAGCCCCCTAAGAAGTCCCTCAACTAGTTCATGTGTACCACCCCTTCTGGCCAGAACAAATGTCTTTGAGTTCTTTTTCCATGAGAAGCTGGGGTACCTTTCCAAACAGCTTTATTTAGTAAGTGAGATGGGGAGCAGGGTGCATATAATTGCGTTTCTAACAAGGCCCAGGTGACCTGCTCTGACACCACGGAGGGCTTGGGCATCCTGAGACAGCACAATGAGCCCCTTCCTAGCCTGCTGGTGGTGATTAATATCTTTCCCCCTTTGTGTCTGCTAAAATCAGAGAATTCACACTTCTGAAAAATGCTTAGAAAAATGCTTAGATGCTTAGAAAAATATAATCTACATAGGGAATTTCACAAGTCTTCCCCCACCCCCGTGCTTTTCTTTGAAGAGTTTTATGGCAGTATGGGAGTGAAGAATAAAAGAGTTGGCAGCGCAGATTTGCCTGAACCAGAACTCCAAATGCCTGCTATGGCCATGAACCCAAAGAAGAGATTGGAATTTTGTTAAATCACAAATGGCATTGTTTCCCCACCATTTTTAGCACTATTAACCTCCCAACCTTTTGTGACTGTCCCTATCTTAAACTTCATGCATCAATACATAGGCATCTCCAGTGAAAGGCAAAGGGATGAGTTCTGCAGACTGCCAGGTATTTTTTCTTGCTCTAGATGCGGCGCTTCACTAGCTCTGACTAGTGCTTTCTTCTTGTACTGGCTATTTTTATGTTAACTTTACACAAGTCAGAGTCGTTTTGGAAGAGGGGATCTCAACTGAAAAAATGCCCCCCACTAGATTGGCTTGTGGTCAAACCTGTGTTGAATTTTCTTGATCAATGACTGCTGTGGAAGGGTCTGGCTTGCTGTGAGCAGTACCATCCCTGAGCTGGTATACCTGAGAACTATAGGAAAGACTGAGCAAGCCAGGAGAAGCGAGCATTAAGTAGCTTTCCATTATGGCCTCTGGATGGACTGTGATATGAAACTGGATGCTAAAATAAGCCCTTTCTTCTGCAAGTTGCTTTTGGTCATGGTGTTTTATCACAGGAATAGAAACCCTAACAAAAGCGCTTCTCTGTAAATTCCTTCAGTGGTCACCACACTGATTAGTAATTCTTCACATATCCTTTTCAGAATCCAACATCTGAACAAAAAGGCAGGAAGGACCTGTTGTGGGCTTCTTGATCTTTTAGAGGAAGGTAGTTTTAACTTGGAAAACCAGGAAAGGAACGCCAACTTTGATCACCCACTTTGCTGGAAGGTCTTGTGAATGTCTCCTATTCTAACATGAAAAGCACTGTGAATCTGTGCTGTATGATACACAGCCATTCAAATTCCCACAATGACACTGGCCTCTCTTTAAGAACAGGTTAGTTTCTGTTCTGAATTATAATCTTTATCTTTGGTCTTTCCCTGCCTCAAAGCTAACAAGCTGATTTCCTCCACTTTCACCTCCAAACTGTTGAAACTTGCTTTTCTCCTGGTAAAATGAAACACTGACCACAGCCATAGTGGTGTATGTGTGTTTGTGTGGTGGAGGGCAGGAAGAAGGTAGTGGGGAGGTCCTGGATTGTTTTGTTTTCTTAGCTGTCTTTTGCAAATGAACTGAAGGTTTAACACTTAGGCACTGTTTGAAGATGTAATGCAACAGAGCTCAGAGTTGGGTGTCGGGGAACCCCATGACCTCCCTTACTCAAGGCCCCTTCAGTACAGCTGTTCTGAGAGCTGCAAAGCTAAAACTTTGTTGCCATGGGCTTAAACCCAAACAAACCCATGCCTGTTCTGGTATGTAGATTATGTTCTCCAAGGACAGTCCTGCTCACTTGTTCCATGTCCATCTGTGGGACCTTTGGGTTTCAATCATTCCTGCACCATGTCCCATTCTAAAGCTGCAGCTTGTTATGTGATATAGTGCCTTGTCACTTACCAGCAAGCTCTGGCACATTTGAATCAACCCTGTTCCTCCTGCAGTCCCCAGCTATACTGGAGCCTCTGTCCTCGGGGACCTTGCTGTGGGACCACCTTGCAGGCGTTAATACTTTTCCCACTAAACCTGCTTGGATGGAAGCCAGCTTGAATGCTGCATTCAACAGGATGATGGAGATTCCAGGATGCCGTTCAGTTCTGAGTCTCAGAGTGCAAAATTGCTTCTATCTCAAATCTATGCTTCTCCTTCTTAATTTCCCACGTCCCTCTCCTACTCCCTTCATTCTGGGAGGTGACTGTCCCTTTAGTTTCTTCCAGTGCAATGATATCTGCACCTGTTTTTGAGTTCCCTTCACATTCTTGAGGACTCAAAGCAATTTTAAGGCCTAAAAGTTTTTCTAGAAAATGGTAAAGAGGATTTACATCTAATTCATACAACATGTTAAAGAGGTGGAGAATGTGCGAACACATGAATCCCAGAGTAATTAGCAAGTTTAACACAAAGATAATTTTCGCCAGAACTCCCTTCCACATTTGCCCACAGGTATTTGTTTACCATGGCTAGGGAACTAGAGTGGCATTATTTCCCAAGCAGCTGAGAGAAAAATGTTCTATGTCCTGCAGTCACTTTAAGACATAGTGTATAATTGTTCCTCTAGAGAAATCTCCAAGCCCTGCGATCCTGTAAGAACTGCGTTGATCCTGCATGAGCGATATCTGGTAATGGAACCTCCCCAATTGATTTCACACTCAGAGTGTGTAGGAGAGGGCCTCATTTGCATAAAGTCAGCAGTTCTTATACCAGAATGCATTTCGGCAAGAGGCAGAGAAGGAAAGTGCTTCAGTCTACTTCAGGCTGCTTCAGCCACCCTGTCACGAGCGCCTGTGCTAAACAACCATGCTCCACTTCAATCACTCTGAATGTAGCAGCAGATGGCAGACCTCTCTGAGTTCCTGAAACCTGCATTCCGATAAAAGGAAACACAGTACACAAAAAGCACCCGAATCCTGGCCATTCTTACCACTTTTGGGTATGTACCAAAAGTATGCTCAATCATATCACAAGGACATGTGCTCAACTATGTTCATAGCAGCATTGTTTGTCATAACAGGAACCTGCAAACAACCTAAATGCCCCTCGACCAAAGAATGGATAAGGAAAATGTGGTACATTTACACAATGGAGTTCTACACAGCGGAAAAAAATAACGACATCTTGAAATTTGCAGGCAAATGAGTGGAGCTAGAAAACATCATGTTGAGTAAGGTAACCCAGACCCAAAATGATAAATACAGTATGTACTCACTCATAAGTGGCTTTTAGACATAAATCAAAGAAAAGCCAGCCTATAATTCACAATCCCAGAGAACCTAGACAATAAAAAGGACCCTAAGAGAGACATACATGGATCTAATCTATAGTTAAAAAAAAAAGACAAGATCTGAAAGGGAGCAGAGAAAAAATTATATAGTTAAAAAAATTTAAAAAAATAAAAGCACTCGAATCCAAAGAATGCCAGGTGTAAGTGGCTTGCAATTTCGTAAGGGTGTGGAGCAGAGCTGGAAGCCTGGGAGAGCCAGAGGAGGTGATCCATAAGGAGTTTCGGGAGAAGGTTGCTCCAGGCAAAGAAGAAAGGTTGGCATGTTCAAGGAACAGCTAAAGCCAGGGTAGCTGGAAGCAGCAAGAGGAGAAGATTGGGGAAGGGAGGGACTAGGGAGGCCTCTGAGCGATAGTTACAGACTTTGACTTCAACTCTGATGATAAACAGTAAGGTTGGTATATGTTGTTCATATTGTCTGTTTCTCCCCTTTATTTTTGAGGCAGCTCTTTGGCCTCTGGAGACCACATTCCAACGTCTGAAGAAACGAAGGCCTAAGTGTCGGTAACATTTCTAACCATCTCTGCCTTTTACTGTGATTTGCTCACAGGGCAGGGCTTCCTGAACACTCTATTTTTGACTCGTAAGAAAAATTATGTAGTTCTCATCTTGATGAAATTTCACAAGTCTGGACTCTCCATAATTTCCGTAATATAAATTTTAGTAGTCTTTAATTTCCCTTCCCTTGTTTTTTGCTGTTTCTCTGTTGGGAGGAAGCTATTTCTCCCAGGGAGGGCAGTGCTACTACATGGGTCTTGAGGTGAGCCCTTACTGAAACCAGCTCTTGAGCAGTGGGAAGAGGCACTCCTGAGTGAAGAGGGGAAAGGATGGAAGGTGTGGGAACAGAAGAGGCGACCCATTACCCAGAGGAGATTGCATAGGCAGAAGGCCTGCAGGGGAAGGAAACGGCCTTGGTCTTTGTCTGGAGCCGCCGACCAGAAAACCAATGTGAAGTTAAATCATGTGTTCTGTCTGTTTGGTTTGCTTTGGCATTTTAAAGCCATCCTCACCTGCTGCAGAAATCTACAAAGCTTTAGGAAAATCACACCCTAATTTCCATCTCAACCATTTTTATTTTGGAAAAATAACTCTTCAAAACGGTTTCAAGGCAAAGTGGTGTCTCTGAAGGTGTCTCAAATATGTTGGAGATAAGAGTGAGCACTTGAAAGGTTTTCTCTTGGCTTTGCCATCATAGCTGAGGGAGATGAGGACTGTGGACTGACAGCGTGACTGAGATTCTTGGGCCTTGTTTGACTCGACATCAAAATGGCTTCCTTTGCGCATCTCCTGCGTCCTGCCCTGTCCTTGTCTTCTCGAGTTACTGTCCAGCCAGACAACATTCGTGTTGTTCTTCAAACTACTTTCTGGCCACATCACAAAGTGTTTGAAGCTTTACAGATAGTGCTCCTTAAGCACACACAAACATGTTTTATACTCGGGATAATGTTTGTTCCTTTTGAACTCCAGGTACATCAGGTACACTTGTGCCTTTGTGGCTAGTTTTTATGAATCCTGAAAGGTTATAAGCAATTGGTGATCAGTCATACAGTCCATTCAAGGAAGGATGGCCAGAGCCATGTCCCTCCCATATCTCTCCCACCCCCTGACCAATCATTTGTCAGGCTAATTCCCCCAAACACTTCTCTCCAATTTTCTTTCCAGATCACCACCTTTAAGTGACATCATGGGAACTCAACGCGAATAAATCTCCACAGAAGCCCATGCTGGACAGATATTGAAATGGATTGCCCCAGAAGGGCATTCCTTATCTCTTCCAAGAGCTGGCTTTATCACTCAAACAAGCTTTGACAAGAAACACTCCCGGGCCTTCTGTGTACCTTAGTGAATCCATGTGCCTCAAAAATCAAGTCTAGATGTCGCCCCAAGCAGAGTTGGAGTGGAATCTAATTAGCAGTTTGAGCTGGGGCCACATTTTGGGTACAACAGGAAGCAGCAGTGACATGACATGCTAGCGATATCTTAATTCTTGAAGTTGTTGTTATTTAAGCTGCAGAGTAGAAGAGATTCCTGGTTGTGGACGTTGAAATTGGTGACCATCAAAAGTATATTCTTTTGAAAATTTGAATTATTTTTCCTGGACATTTGATCTCAATGCAGGGAGATTGTGTGGTTTTATATATGGGATGATCTGTGACCCAAGCAAAACTAGAAACGTACACAGTTTTTCAAAGAGCTCTCCTTGAATAATCTCACTCCTTCTAACTCACATTAGGCTCTGGTGAGAACTGGTGGTCACTTGCAGTCCAGGATGGCACAGAGGAGTGACAGGTGACAAGGAGTTTAGATGATGACAAAAATGAATGCTACTGGGAAGAATCAGCTAAAGATTTGACCCTTGAGGGCAAAGTTCTGGAGGGGGGCAGAGCAGGAGTGGGGTGTGGAACGGACGCTTAACAGAAATCCCACACGAGCCCAGAATTGAGAAACAGATGGTTATTTATTTAGGGGTAAACTCACAAATCAGAATTCTCTGCGTGAATGGAGAACAGAGATCGAATCCAGCAATCCGGAAGAACAGCTGGGGAAGAAGGGGCAGACGCCGGCTCTGCATCAGCATATCTGGTCTAAGAGGCCACGTCCCAGTAGGCAGGTAACCACAAGCTGTAACACTGCAGTGCGGTCTGGATGTGGGGAAGGTACTGGAAGGCTGCACAGAGAGGAGCAGAGCACAGTGAAGGTAAGTGTCAAAAGTGTGAGCCTGGGGCCTCCAGCCTGGCGATGGGAAGAAGCCCTCGATTGCACATAGGGAAGAATTCCTCTTTTCAGGCAGGAAAGATGAAGGCCCCAAATCGTCAGATCTTTCGAAAGTAGCAAAGGGCAGAACTGGGGCCCATCAAGATTTGTCTTGCAAACCTATGCTGTATCTCCTCTATGAAAGTATTGTCTGACGCTGCTGCTGACTCCAGGTAAAAGTAATGAAAAAGAATGTGTAATATGGGTTCCTAAATAAGTCAGGTCTCTATACATTGTCTTGTTTTTAGAATATTAATGCATCATCTCAGAAATGACAACCAACCAACTGTTCACCTTCCAGGGTTCATAAAATCTAGCCACACAAAGGCACACGTGTACCTGATGTACCTGGAGTCCAAAAGGAACAAACATTATCCTGAGTATTCTCACAACTCACCACTTGTGAGTTCCTGTGGCTCCTGCTTGAACTGGAATACCTGCAGCTAAAGATTAAATACTCCAAAGATCAGGGTAAAGTCTTGTCTGAGGAAAGACAGACTTAATAACTTTGAACTGTTGTGTTTGGCTTTGGGGGGCAAAGGCTGACACCTCACTCTGCCTATTTGTGAGTAGTAACTGTCCCTAGGTCCCTAAAGTTGCCACTCTCAGATTCAGGCTACAGTCACTTGCCTACTCTGAGTTTAAGGTAAATGGTAGCATGCCAGGATCTTACCTTCATCTTGAAAGTGTGTGTGTACGCCTGTGTATTGTATTATGTGCTAGTGTGTTGTGTGAGTGTATATGTGTATATGTACGCCTGTGTGTTGTGTGTATATATGTGTGCCCACGTATTGTGTGTTGTACATGTATGTGTGTTGGTACTGAAGAGTACCATAAAGGAATGGAATGAAAGGTGAGCTTTGAGAAGCAAGAGAAAGATGAGCAAGAATGGAAACAGACCTCACACCTGGTACATATGACATGTCAGGCAACGACGGGAGATCCTTGGTGTTCACCAACTACCTTCCAAGTTTTCTCACTTACCAAGCTGTTCTAGGGAGCAACGTATTCCTTGTAAGCCAAAGCAGTCAGTAAGTATGTAATGTTAGTGTTGGGAGGTACTTCAGCAGCTCAGTCCAACATGTGTTTCTATAGTTGAAGACAGAAAACCTATCTAGGAAAAGTGTTTTTACCCAAGGTTGCAGGGCTGGAAATATGTTCTCTGTTAATTATGTGTCAGAAATCATCTCTGTGTGTTGGAACCCAAGAATTAATAGCAACAGAAAAACTTGGGATAAAAGTCTTAGCAGAACTGTGAATTGCATGATAACCCCAATGGTTGATTCTCTGTCTGTCTCTCTGATCTCTGTCTGTCTCCTGCTCCCTCCTTCTTTCTCTCCCTCCCTCCCTTGTGCTCCGCCCCCATTCTTGAGTTGACAACAACTGGTCTGCAGTTCTCTACATAAACCTGTTCGTTTGTACTGAATGAGCTTTGTAGTTGGGAGCAAACACATCTGAGCTTTCTCCTCCCTGCATTACCTTCCCTGCTCCTTGGAAGGTTAGTAGATCGGAAGGCAAGCCAGTGGCTTAGAATATACAACCGGTTTTTCGATCAAGAGGTTTACAAAAATTTTATAGTAATGGGGCTCGAACCCAAGACCTCACACATGTGTGGCATGTGTCCTTCCACTGCCCTACACCTCCACCCTCAAGGGTTGAGCAATTCTAAGTATCACACAGTTTAATAGCAGTTATTTCTGTGGGAATCATTGCATAAAGAAAAGACATGTGTTGGGTCTGGGGAGATGGCTTAGGGATAAGAGTGCTTATTGGGCAAGCACAAGGACGGTTGCATCCTCCGGACTCATGTTAAAAGCTGCCCGGGGCTGTGTGTACCTTTAACCCCAGAATGATGTAGGAGTCAGAGGCAAGAGTTTGCTGGCTACCAGCCTGCTCCAGGTTCAGTGTCTCAAGAGAATTAGATGGGGAGTGATAAAGCAAGACATATGACATCCTCCTCCGGCTTCAGCACACATGAATGGGTACATATATGTACCTCCAATCACATGCATCTGTCACGCTTATGCACACAAGGAAGGGCATGTTAACTTGAAAGCACCAGGAAATACATCATCTCAGAATAACAACGTTTCCTCAGGAGGGATTGTTGGCAGCCTAGCCAGGACATGCATGTATTTGTTTGTGCATGTATAAACTCTACAGATGTGTCTGACTTTGTACTGACTACAGGGAAGATTTTAACAGTTTAGCATTTGGCTACCTGTGCTCTAAACAGCCCCCAAATACAAACTGATGCATTTTTTTATTATTATTACCTTGATCCTTCTTTGATTGCTGCTTTGTTTTCATATAAAAATTTCGAACAAGTTTTTCCAAATCTGTAGGAGACTTTGAAAGCCATTCTCACAGCACTTTTCTAGGCTTGCACAAATCAACTTGAGATATTCATAGTCTTATGTGTCTACTTTTAAGCCCATTCCCAAAGTTTTGCAGAAAGGAGTTGCCTGGCCTGAGCTTTAGGTTCATAGTCCTGCCTGTGGCCACTGTGGGTTCTGTTTAGCATGAGTGGAAGTGACTTGTGCCTGTAATCATGGGTAAGGCAATTACGAAGTCTGACATTATTCTTGGAAGGATTTTAAGCAAAATATCATAGTTCACCAAAACCTGTCTGCAAAATGCCAACACGTTAATAGTCATTTATGTACAGAAGGAAAAAATTATGCCTGCCAGACCACCTTCATGTGGGAGATTTGACCATAAATTTTAAATATCCATTGTGAGAATTATATTATGTGCAAGGAAATCAGCATCCTGCAGTTTTACAAGCATGCCTTAGAAGGGCATAATGCACAAAGACCCAGTATGAATAGAGAGACTTAGCGTGGAAGCAGAACAGTTCTGCAAAAAAAAAAAAAAAAAAAAAAAAAAAAACCATCTCTGGGACTCCTGGCGCCTCCTGGGAGGCTCAGACATGGTTCCTAAGGCATATTGCTTTCTGAGAGACAAAATGGTGTTGTGTGGTCCCGAATGCTTTACACTCAGATCTACTCCTGGGTTCGAGTGTTTTTATGTGCAGTCTGTGTGGGTCTAATGTGTCAACTTCAGAAGATCCTTGTGAGGTGCAGATACTGGTTAGGAAAACTCACCCAGTGAGAGGTAGGTGACTCACACAGAGGCCAGGTCTGATAGGGTTTGGCTAGCAGGTCCTGAACAGTGGCAATGCCAGTTAAGAAGACAAAGTGAATAGGGGAAGTTTCATGGAACATGTCCCTAGATAAAGAACTACAGGCAATCAACTACTGCAAAAGGGAAGGAATTCGTCTTGCCCAGGGATGAGCTCCAATACCAAGGTGTCAGCCCTAAAAACATATAACACAAGCAATACCAAATAAACTTCTTAGGTAGCAGTTTTATGTTTATTTGCACATATATCAATGTATACACACATGCACATACATATATGCACATACATATATATGGGCATATGCAAATATATATATATATATATATATATATATATATAAAATAGTAATTAAAGAAAAAGAGGCCATGAGGTGGGTAGGATAAGTGGGATGGAGGAAAAGAGGGGGTGGCATAATTATATTTTAATCGAATAAAGAAAGGTACCCTGGTCATAACACTTATAGAGGTCAGGGGATGGTGTTTATGAAATCTTTATGGATACAGAGGAAAATGTACAGTAAGAGAAAAGAAGGCAGGTGATGTGCTTCGGTGGATCAGGTCACATGCTGCCAGGATGTTGACTGAGTTCAATCCTGTAGCTCAGCTTGCATGGTGGAAAGAAAGAAACTATACCTACAGCTGGTCTTCTGACCTCCACATGCATACTGTGGCATGTATGCATGCATATTCATGCATGTATAGACAGAGAGAGAGAGACAGACAGACAGACAGACACCCAAGAAAAGAATGAACATAGTTGAGCACATGTCCTTGTGGTACAATTGAGCATCCTTTGGGTATATACCCCAAAATGATATTGCTGGGTCTTGAGGAAGGTTATTTTCTAATTTTCTGAGAAATTGCCACACTGACATTCAAAGGGGTTGTACCAGTTTGCACTCCTACCAGCAATGCAGGAGTGTTCCCTTTACCCCACAACCTCTCCAGCATAAGTTGTCATCAGTGTTTTTAATCTTGGTCATTCTTAGAGGTGTAAGATGGAATCTCAGAGTTGTTTTGATTAGCATTTCTCTGATGGCTAAGGATGTTGAACTTAAGTGTCTCTCAACTATTTTAGATTCCTCTGTTGAGAGTTCTCTGTTTAGGTCTGTACCCCATTTTTTTTACTGGATTATTTGTTTTTTGATGACCAATTTCTTGAGTTCTTTGTATATTTTGGAGATCAGACCTCTGTCCAGTGTGAGGTTGGTGAAGATCTTTTCCCATTCTGTAGGTTGCCATTTTGTCTTGTTGACCATGTCAGTTGCTTTACAGAAGCTTTTCAGTTTCAGGAGGTCTCATTTATTAATTGTTTCTCTCAGTGCCTGTGTGTTTACTAAAAGAATAATTATATTGCTCATACAATCACATTTTCATACAACTTTAAACTTTATTTGGATGTTATAGTCAAGTCATACAAATAATCATGGTTTTAATAATTTATAAGCCATTTTCAAAAATATTTTCTAATTTGCCACAAAAGGATTAATGACTGACTCTGTGTCCAGCCAGATTTAGCCCACCACCTATCCTCCTCCTTCCTACATTGTTAACACAAGTCTCATTGGCTACTTATTCCTTTGAAATGATTGATTTGCTTGCTGGCTCCCCTGTCTGTCTATAAACTCTGAGGACAGAAACCTAGTTTGTCTTGTTCAGGCCTAGTAAATATTTAATTAGTATTTTCTGGGCTATGGTTATAACCCAAGGGCAAACGACTTACCCAGTGTGCAGAGGCCCTGGGGTCTATCTTCAGTGCTCCCCTTCCCAAATCTAAGTAAATAGGTAAATGTCTCATGTAACTGTATGGTACCTGGAGCCAGAGATCACTGACTCCGCAAGTAAATAGGTACATTATGCTTAACACACCTTTTCCCAAGAGTCATGGCTCACTGGTGACCACATGGTAAATAAAGTGGGTATTACTGGAGGCCCTTGCCTGCCCCTGAAAGATATGGTTTGTCTTCATTGACAGAGTGGTGCATACACACACACACACAGCATCTCTCTCAGCTTATCAAAGCACACATACTGCTTCACCTTCACAAACCCAGAATATATGTATGCCCCTTTGCAGCTCATGTTCTGGTTTAAGAACTGATTATGTATTGGTCATATCCTGTCAATTCAATTCAACAAGCATTTGCTAAGTGTTTGTACTTGGAGACATTAAATTGGATTCTAAACTATAGGCAGATAGTCATTCTCTCTGGCTATTATTTGAATGTTTTATTTCTATTGAAAAAATTATCACAACTGTAGTGTGTTAAGACAGTACAATATAGTTTATCTTATAACCCTAGTGATCACAAGTCTAAAGAGAACTTTCATCACTAGAACCAAGGTGTTGACCGGACTCCATTATGCTTCTGGGGCTCCAGGGAGGATTTGGTACTTGCCTTCTCTGGCTCAGCCACCAGAGCCCCATTCCCTGGCTCCTGACCTCTTCTTTTCAACAGGGACATCACTGATGCTTTGGCTATTTTGGCTCTTTTATGACTCCCCCATTCATGACCATGTGATGATGTGGGCCATTCTGAGAAGTTAGGAGACTCCCTCTGTCACAAGAGCCTTAGTGTAGCCAGGCACAGTCTGTAATCCCAGCACTGGAGAGCTGTAGGCAAAGTCAGTAGCTCAAAGTCATCCTTGGTTATACAGTGAGTTTGAGACTAGCCTCAAACATTGAGAAATATGAAAACCAGACTTAAAAACCCAAACAAACCAAACTAGAACTTAAAAAGATCTACACTGTAATCACATCATCCAAGTCCACTTTTTAGGTCAATATTCCATTCAAGATTGTGGTTATCTGGAAGCAGACATCTTGAAAATCATGGCTGCCTACCCCAGCTACCTTACGGGGTGTATGCCCCATTTATTTTATAAAAATAGTGTGGTCTTTGGAATCAATTCAGAACCAATTCCAGTCATGTGCTCTTCCTGAAAATACAGCTTTAGCAAAGTTTTATGATCTGTTGAAGGGCAAAGATACTATTACATGTATCAGGGAGTTTTGAAGTTTATAGACAGCAATATGTCACCGCTTGTACCTAGTAAAACATTTCAGACGTTAGATATCATCATTGTTCATGCCTTCACCTGGAGCAGGAAGCCCCAACAAAAGCTTGAACTCTTTGGAGTCAGGAAGGTTTTCAGAGGTTTCTTGTGTCATTTTTTTTTCTTCACAAAGATTTTGATAGTGACTTGAAAGTTGCAGTTTCCATAAAAGAAGTTACAGTACACTCTAAGACCAATCTATTCACAGAGAGCTATGCAAACGTTCAAAACCAGCCTTCATTTCCAAGAACTGTACTTAATTTAGGGAGAGTGGGCTCTTAGACATGTTTTAAAGTGCATTTCCAGTTCCATGGGTTTGGGATTCTACCAATCTCAGGGCTTGTGATGGAAGTCTTTATTTGATTCTACTTCTCTCTCCCTGTTGAACATCGGAAAAACCTTTTTCTAAAATCTCACCTTCATGACCCTGGTGTACCTAAAATTGACATTTTGAGTTATAGTGCATGTCCCATATAGCTGTATCAAGCTGAGTTCCCACACAAGAGTAATTTTCTGCTTCTGGGCTTTCCAGTAATCACGTTCCTAAAAGCTCAAAAATTTTGATTCGAAATTTAAGATAGAATTTGCCATAAAAATTTGAATACAGCCCTCAGCAGGAGCCTAAACCTGAATCAAGAGGAAGGATTCTAGGCTATCCTTTCACCTCATTATCAAGGTTTGGGAGCCAGCCCACCTGCTGCAGGAAGCCCTGCACACTGCCGGTGACAACAAGTATTGAGTCTCAAGAGATCCACGCATTCTGTCTTTGTGTATGCTGAAAAACTAGACAAGCACCATAATTTAAAAAATAGTTGTGTTTACCTCCTTTCCTATGCCTCCATTGTACAAATATTTATATATATAAGTACATTTGCATATGTACACACAGATTTATTCATGGGTGTAGTATAGGAATCCCTTGAAGCCTTCATGTGAGCTACTATAGAATGATGCCATCGGTAAGGCCATTGCTAGACACTCAAACTTTCACTGCTCTCAGTTCACACGGTTTTTGTCTTGACTGTCCGTAGCCTCAGGTCTTGGTTTCTCTCCCTGTTGCTGTTCCTTGACAAAAGCATCATGAGGGAGAAGCCGTTCATGCTGGCTCACAGTTCAATGTGCATTATACTATGTCAGGCAAGGCAATGCAGCAGTACTTGAAACAGCTGTTCACATAGCTCAGTTGGTAGAGCATGAGACTCTTAATCTTAGGGTCGTGGGTTCAAGCCCCACATCGGATGCCAAAGGTAGCACAATTAATAAAAACCCAGAGACTGATATTGGGGTTCAAACCTGAAGGTCAGAAAAGCAAAGCAGCCAGTCACTGACTCTTACCTCTACCTCAGTCTAAAAATGGTGATCCTGCCTCTAAGAATCCTCAGAATGAGATTGACTGAGAACTGTTTCCTCCTATCCTGTATTCCTCTCTAGTGCTGGGATTAAAGGCGTGCACCACTATGGCCTGGTTTCTATGGCAAACTAGTGTGACTACTGGGATTAAAGTTGTGTGTCACCACTGAAAGTCTATAATGCTAACTGAGGAGGCTGTTTTACTTTGTGATCTTCAGGCAAGCTTTACTAATTAAAATACAAATGGAATATCACTACATGACATCAACGGTCAAGAAACAAAGAGCAGAGAATGCTTCTTTGCTCTTTCCAAGATTGCCCTCCCTGTCTTACACAGTCCAGAATTCCTTGCCCAAGGAATGGCCCTATTCACAATTAAGATTTTTCTCATAACAACTACAGCAATCAAAATAATCCACTATAGGCAAGCCTAGATGGCCCACTGTCAACATAGACCATCATAATAATAAAGACAACTTGTATTGAGTGTGCCAGAAAAATCTACTCCCAATGATCACGTGTCTGCTAATTGATCAGAATTGCCACCGGTGTGTCAACTCCAAGCTTGTATGATTGTATAGTAAATGTAATTTTATGCTTCTACAGGATAGGAAATCCCTGAAGTATTATTTTATTTGTTATATGCTAGCCTCCTTGTGTTAGATATTTTTCTGTAACTAAGATGTTTTAAAGCAGAAATACAAGAAGTTGTTGACATAGAATTAGACAAACTAACCAATGGGGATAAATAGGAGGTCCAGATTAAAACACCTAAAGAAATACACATGTACTCACACACACGAACACAGACATACAAGCACTTACACGTACTATACATACACACAGACATGTTCGCATGTACTCACATACATATGTATTCACTTATACTCACACATATGCACACAGCATGTGTGCACATACATGCATTTGCACACACACATGCACAACAGTCCACATGTACTCACACACATGCAAACACAGACATACATGCACACACAGATACATATGCATTCACATATATACAAAAGTAAAATAGAAAAAGTTCACAGACTTTTTAAATAGTGCTGTAGTCATTGGATGATTGGAAAAAAATTGGATGTAAAAAATTTTACATCACACATAGAAATTTTGGAATTGTAGAGATGTAAATATATAAAGCACATTAGAAGAATCTTTAGGAAAAATTGTTATTTTGAGGGAAGCATAAGAGCCATTTAGTGTCTCTCTTACACACAAAGGAAGATGTGGAACAAGTCATTGTCATTCAAGTTAAGATGAGGTTTCACCATTCTTAAAAAGTGAAAAGCCAGTGTCCAGAGAAGATACAAAGTATAAATCAACAATTCCGAGTTACAAGTTTTTGTAGGTAAACTTATATAACAGAAGAGAATTTGTCTGTGATGTGTGGAAATGCAGTTTTCCAGGAAAGTATCTTTAAAGGGGGATAAAGATTTTAACTGATTTTAAATTTTTCTGAAAATAGACATTGAGTTAAGTGAAAGTTAAACTATGCCTCAGTTTTGCTAGTATGTTTCAGTTTACAGGAAACAAGTGCATTTAAAATATGAGAAGCGTTTAAAATGGAGATGTAGCTCATATTCACTACCAGGCAACCAGCACAAATGAACTTCCTAATTCTTGCTTGCCCATGTGGACACTGGTCGCTGATGGTTGCACAAACCTTCCCCGCTTCTTTCCTGGGAACTGATGAAGATATAGCTGACTAACACTGACACAGGACTCTCAAAACTAAAATTGAAATTTTAATTAATAATAGTTCATTTTAGCAGCAATTTAAATTACTTCCTATGCCCTTGTCATCGTGCTTACACTTGATATTGATTCCTTCTCTTACCGCCTAGTGAGTGTCATTCCAGAGAGGAGTTTTGGTTCAGGAAACACAGACACTCTCAGTTCCCTTCTCTCTGGCATTGTTAGTTGAACTAAAAACAGGAGATCAACCATGATCCTGTCTCAAGTGCATTTGTTTGGCAAACTTGACATCTCCCTTGCATAGCTCCGGATGGACCCTAAAATACATTGGGATATTCCCAATTTAAAAGGAAAAAGAAAAGCCTGTAGAACCACACTTTCTGACTCAGATAATAAGTTGAAGTTCTCGCTTCACTTCACTTCTCTTAATCTCAGAGATTAGATCAAAGGTTAATAGATTCTCCTCCCAGACTTTTCCAGGTGAAGGTCCTGCTGAGCTCTTTGTGATCTCCGGCATTGAAAGGGGCTCATTTACAAGATGTACTAGGTAAAACATGAAGGAGTTGCCATCTACTTCCCACCCTCCAGGGTTAATCTGGCCACCTCCATGTCATAGCTTCTGTTGCCACACTACTGAAATGGATCCGAGCTAGGTGAAAAGAGCAGCTACCTTAAGGCCTACATCACCCAGAATTTTTGGATGTTCCCAAGCAGCCATAGATTGCTCCTGCTAAGTCCTCTGACTTACCGAGACATGACAATTGTCTTGTGGAGACAGAACCCAACTTAAGGGTTGAGCAATGGCACAGAAAAGGCTCCTGACCCTTGGTTTGTTTGCACGAACATCCTTTCTGATTTACCGGCATCCACAGGCACCAGCTGCTATACATAGTAGTAATTACCATTTCCTTGCATTCTTTATCCTAAGTCCATGTCTCTGCTAGGGCAAACTACGTATTCTATTTAGGAATTAATGACTCCTGGAATAAACAAAATGGGCACAGCCTAGCCCTCATTTTGTTTCTTCCACAAATCCACTAAGGATTTCTTCCTCTCTAAACCCACAGTTCTTGGATGACCTAGTTCCTGTTTTCTAAAGGATTACATAAATGGTACTCTCTGGACTGCCCCATCCACACTGAGAGCTCAGGGTGTAGAGCACCAGTAGCTTGCTTACCGACAAGCACAAGGCCTTGGGTTTGAACCTACTGTCACCAGGAGGAAGAACAGTAAAGTTCTTGATGATTAAAATACGGAAAGCATAATTATTGTGATCTGTAAATTTTAATAATAACATGATTAAAATTGACTTTCTCTCTTTTAAAATGTCTAGTACTGTAACTATCTATCAACAGCAGAATCCGTAAGCTTTGGCTTGATTTGGGATGCACCAGCCAACATTTGACTGGAAGAACAGTGGGTATTCTCTGCAGTCCTCGTGAACTCACTGTGTTTGAGCCGCTCTCTTCTGCTCTGGCTCCCAGATGTGCATCTCCTGTGGGCGTTTGGGAGCTGTCTGGACTCCAGGTTATAGAAGTAGAAGGAATATTAAAGATGCTTGTGATGGCACTCTGAGCTCTAAGGAACACATATGGAGCGCAAGCGCTCAGTCTACAGTGGCTTTCTCCTCTCCTCCTCTCTCAAGGGCCGGCGCCTAAGGAAACAGAGCCCAGCCTGTGAACACAGTATACACCTTCATTTATTTAGATCCCTTTAAAAGTCTTTCAGTAAAGTTTTACGGCTTTCTACATAAAATCTCTATGTAACTTTTGTTGCTTTTATTTTTTAGGGCATATTTTTATAACTATTTTATAACTTGACTTTTCATTTTACAACTACTGTTTTGCTAGTGAAAAATGATTAGAAGATGAATTGGAAGAAATAGATCCTCTTTTTCTATGCTTAGAATGTTTGAATGTGATAGGGTGATCTTTTTTTTTTGTATTAAATGTTTGTTAGATGTTTTTGGTGAAGACTTTGGAGCGCAGAGGTTTTGTGTAATTATTGTTTTAGTGATGAGTTTTAACAATTAAAACTTCTCCTTACAATGTTTTAGAAGATTTAATTTGTTCTGAATAAGCTTGGACAGATGAAAAGTTTTTGATAATTACATTATATCATTTCTATGTTTAAATTATTGGTAAGAAGCTAGTTGTAATATCTTAAATTTTCATGTTGGTTTCATATGCAATACTGTTCCTCTTTCATTTCTCAGTCTGAAAATTGTATTTTATTTCTTGTTGTCATTGATAAAATTTTCACCAAATGTCCACCAATATCATTCTTGTAGGGAGCCAGCCTATAAGTGTATTGAACCTGTATCACACACTTGTTCTAATTCATTCATTTTTGATATTTTAAATTTCCTTTGTTACCTTGTTTGGATTTATTCTGCTTTACTTTGGATTTTTGTCTTGAGACAAGTAGTAAGCTACTTAGCTTCTAGCTTTTGTTTTTTGTAATATGTGACTCCGAGGCCCTAAGTTTCTTTGTTTTGCCCGTCCATTTTCATACAGTTTGTTTACAGTATTGTTCCATTCAAAGTATTTTCACATTTGATTTCTTCTCCGATCCTTAAATCATCTAGAAGTCATTTCCCTAATCTGTAGAGCCCTAGTTATCTCTTTGATATCTATAACTAACCTAATTCTAGGGGTTAGAGTTTGAGAACCCTCTCTGTATCAAATTTCAATTCACTGACAGAAGATTCACTTGATAGTTAATCATGCTTGCCAGTTCTGTCTGTCATGAATGCTTGAAAGGGATCCGGAGTTGTTCCATTCTCACAGTTATTTCTCTGTATGAATGTCTGCATTTGCATATCTGCCAATTTATATTTGTATGTATGTATCCTTTGTGCCAAGTTTGTTAATCAGGTCACCTGTTGCAAAGCTACCAATCACTCATAAACTCTCTATTGTTTCTTTTAATTTTGTAATTTGGTCTTATTCCTTGAAATTACATTATTAAGCGCATTCAATTTTAAACTCCTATATATTTTTGAAGAGTTACATATGTATGTTTTGTCATCATTAAGTTACTTCCTATTTTCGCCTTAATGTGCAATTGTGATAATAGCTTGGTCAACTGCTAATATAGTTTCCCCCAGATAGCCCAAGGTGATCTGAACAAATCCAGGGAAGCTCAGCTTTACTATTATCATCTCAGTTTCTTATGAATGGAGACCCCTGTGGGGTATGTGCATGTGTGCATGTTTGTATATGTATGTGTGTATACATGTGCATATACGTTTGTATGTGTGCATGGGTATTTATGTGTTTGCGTGTGTTACACGTGTGTGTGTGTGTGTATGTAGTGAACATATTTGTGAGACTTTTCATCCTGTATGTCTCTAGGCCTCTGATATCTCTCTCCCGGTTTATCCAGCAAACCCATTCAGGCAAACATTGACTCTTTTTTGTTTTGTTTTTGTTTTTTGAGACAGGGTTTCTCTGAATAGCCTGACTGTCCTGGAACTCGTTTTTTAGACCAGGCTAGCCTGGAACTCAGAGATCTATCTGCCTCTCCCTCTTAAGTGCTGGAATTCAAGGCCTGTGCACTACACCCAGGAACAGTTGGGAAATTCTTGAAGGAGGAAGCATCTATCATATGACTCAAGTTTGCAGAAGTCGAGGCAATTTATTTGATAATTAGATAAATTATAAATTTTACTTGAAAGCACTTATAAGAAAAGTAGACAAAATAATGAATATGCTTAAATGTTATATTTTCCAAACATTTGAGTTAAAAATAATACATGTGCCTAACATGATAGCTCAGGATACAAAACCAGATAGCTTGACTCCAGACCCTACGTGAGTGGAGGGGACACAGAGAAAAGCTGACGAAAGCGAGGTCTCCCTCTCCATATGCTAGGGCCTGACTATGTTTCTACACACTGTGTCATGTCTGGACCCTGTTAGAACACTGAGGTTCCCCTTCTTCCTACTGGTAAAGGCTTCTTAGAGTCTTCATTGAAATACTACAGCTCTTTCACACACTAAAGACACCCGTCATGTTCCCAGTCAATGCCGAAAGAAAGCGAGGGTGTGGGTTTCCTACATGCAATCATGTCATCTAAACCAACGTTCTTCCTAATGTGCAGAGCACATCTCCCTTCTACACTGCAGGTCGCAAGGACAAATCATCAAGGAGCTGCAATGGCGATGAGCCTCATTAAGATCGCAGCATGTGCTCTCCTTTCTCCTCAGTCTTCAGCATCCTTCAGCTTCTTACAGGGAACCTGAAGTCTTTCCAAGGACTTACATTCATCCCGCGTATTAACCAACTCCACTTTCATCATCTCAAGGGATTCGTTTTCTTTATGGCACACAATACTAAAAACAGGTGTAATGTGAAGAAAATTAAATAGATTTATTTTCATCCATTTTCAATAATTCTGTCCTTTAGAATGCTCTCTCTCCTTCTCTCACTCCCTCTATAATTGGGGGACCTTTGGAACTTTGGCTGTGGATCTAATACTTCCAAGAGAATAGTTAATGAGTTGGTGGCAGTTTTATTGTCCCTTAAACATTTAATGGGCTTTCTGCATAATTTCTTAATGTGTTCTTATTTGTTTACTTTTTATATTTTTAGTATAAAACTGAAAACTTGTGGTTTTGAGTTTTATGGGCCTGGCACCATCCCTCTGCTGGGGTTGTAGTGTGTGCTACCCATCCACAGGTCTCTACTTTCCAGGAATTAAGTGGGAGTTTCTCTGCAGCCTGGCATGGCTCCTGCAGGTTATGTTTGGATCGGTGTTACAAGTTGGACTGTGTTCTCTCTATTGACTAAATGAGACTGTAGATATTGCAATCTTCTTTTAGGTTGCTCCTTATTGTAATATACTGAGGATGGTCAACTATGTATTATTATAAAATTTTAAGAGTCAACATCTATCTGATCACATTTTTTTTGCTTGCCCAAGTGTGTTCTGATGGAAATATAACTGGAAGGAGGAAGGGGAAGGGTTGGGAAATTGTCATCTACATGACCTGTGACCCTGGGTTATGACAGAATTTCCTGAAATATTTAATACTAACCAGCTATGTTTAAGCAAACTACGAGCAGGTGAAAATCAGAACACATTCACTGAAATAGTGGAGTAGATTATTTTTATTAAGTTGCTTGGTCATTCTAAGCTGATGTGGTTCATTTGATGAAGCAAATGAGCAACGATGGGGTCTAGAGAGGAGCTGTCATTTGTTCCATAGAACTGGTTTGCCCTTCCTGGTATTTGATTTACAAGATAAGTAGGCAACTTGTAAACAATATCTGCAGATAGATTTTTATTTAAAAAAAAACTTTTCATTCTGTGCACAACCACACCTTCTTTTTAAAATACGTTGGTGGGTGGGTACCTTGAAGAGGTGATTACAGTGAGCTGGGGGAGACTTTCTTAAGGGCTTTGGATGCTATCTGATGACATTCTTAGCTTTAGTAAGTAGAAGTCTGCTAAGTCAATAGATTCCAAAGGTTTTTATCTACTAGTAACAGGATTCCCCCCCCCAACACAGAGGTGGCCAAGGAATGGCTATTGGGGGTGGGGCACAGAAAGCTTGCCCATAATAAGGTAATTAGCCTCCGGACCTATAGCATTCCAATCTCTCCACAGTACTGAACATCTGATCCCCCAGTCTCTGCAGACTCAGCTTCTTGCCAGCACTTTTCATTCTCAGAACCCAGTGTCAGGAAAAAGAACAAACAACGAGACTGTGACTATGTGTTTCATCTTCTTGTCCCCACTCTCTGGAGAGGAGCTGTGACCAATACTCACTCGTGTTCCCTGGCACCCCATGGACTACAGCACAGTCATTCTCAGGCCCTGACCCTGCCTTCTACCCATTCCGCACTGCTACAATCTGCGGTGCCTGAGGTTTCCTGAGTGCTGTTATTGGAAGCTTTGATGCCAGCTTCTCACTGGAGGTGGATCCTCACCCTCTGCACTGTGATACTCAGCAGGTGAGTACATTCTAGCCTTGCTGGAGCCCAGGCTTTAGCTTGCCCTGTTGTCCTCAAGCAGCCCCAGCAGCTCCCTATCTAGGATGAGTCCTCACGGACATTCAGTGTCTTTTAAAGTCACATTCACTAGTTTCTGTCTTTCCTTCTCTTTTTAGTAGATTCTTACATGGAGGTTGGAATTTACATTTTAAATTCTAGGAGTGAAGACAGAGTCACCACCAAACTCAGTTCCTCTTTCTCCAGGCTGGTATGCTAATACCAGCTCCAAACTTATAAAAGGCTCCCTTTCCTCTGGCCATTTTGGCGTAAATCTTCCCTGAAAGAATTTAATCAGTACTCCATTAACAGTTTGGGGTTCTATTTCATGTACACGCTGAATTAATTAGCATGTAATAATTTTATTATCGATGATTAATAAATAATTCATGTACAGTGGGCAAGTGGAAAGGAGTTTGGTTCATGAAGGTGGGCAAACGCGAACATCCTGAGCACATCCTTAATCGCTTCTTTGAAACATTTATTATTTACTCTACAGGGAGACGTTTACAATCTAATGAAGGGGGTCAAAACAATAAAAAACAACAGCAAATATGTACTTTTCCCTCCCCACGTGGTTATCATTCATGCTTGTGTTTGTCTTCTTGCAGAGAGGACAAAAATCCCTTTGAAATATACTGTTTTCACTAAAACCCAAAATGTGGTTTATGGTATAATTCCACATAAAAGCTTCAGTACTTGCACTGTAAAATATAGCATTATACCTTAAATCCTAAACATTCTTGCTTGGGAGCTGAAAATTAAGGCTCCAGTCAAGCCCTTCCAATTGCTTTTGGAACAGGTGCCGGGGCAAAGCTGTGAAAACAGAGAGTTGAGCGCCAAGAATTCCCAGGGCCTTTAAGAATGGAACAGACAAAACCTAAGGGTGGTCTGGAGGCCCTGCCAAGCACCATAGCTCACTCTAATCGCTGTGTATTTTGAGAGCAAATGCATTGGAATAACAGAAACCTTTCTCTTTATTTTTATATTTTGAAAAAAATAGGGTCTCTGACACTTGTGAGAATTTTCTGTCTCGGAAAAAAAGGTCTTGTGAGGAAGGTAATGAGTTGTCCTTCTCCATTAGGAAGGCAAAAACATGGGTACCCGTTTCTATGGTCCACAATGCTAGGTTTCCCCACATGTCAGTGTCTTATGGTGCTCACCAGACCTGGGAGAAGCCAGGCAGGGATTCCTCATCTGGGTCAACTCAGGTCTGTACCCTACACTGACATCACACAGGGCACTGGGTACTCCTTGGTGCTCATGAGACCTGAAACATTGCCTTCCTTGGAGCTTTTGGGCTCTCCTAGCAGAGTCTCAGCACTCAGGAGCCCTCAGTTCTGTTTTGCTTCTTTGCCCCATCAGTCAACATCCAAGAACTTGATTTTCTTGTTTGAACACAGGGCCTACTTCATAGAGTCAAGCAAAAACACCAACGAGTGTGCCTCTTTGCTTTTCCTCCTTTAGGCCTAAGGATCCAATCAAGAGCCATGTGCATGCTTAAAAGAGCTTTAATGCTCTATACACAGCCCTTAGAAATGTTCTTTTAAATGCAGAAATTGACCCAATATGGTGGCACACACCTGCAGTCTCAGGTCAGGGGGCTGAGAAGCAGAGTGAGTTTGAGGCCAGTCATCTCTCTATGCAAGACCCGGTCTCAAAGAATGGCAAGCAAAAGAGACACAAGGAGATATTCCAACTGGCATTATGAACTGTGAGCTGTAACAATTAGATATACTTAGAAATTTAAGGGAGACATAGGAAGAGGGCAGTTAGAGATGAAGTGTCCTTCATCTAGTGTGCCTGGAGCTAGAAACCTTTCCAATTTCAGGTATATGAAGAATTTTTAATATTTGCATATGCATAAATGAGATGTCTTGGAGATGGGATGCAAGTCTAAACAAATTTGCATACGTTTCGTAAGTACTTCATACATACAGCCTAAAGATAGTTTTCTACAATGTTTTCTGTGTCTGCATTTTTTACTGTGACATGTCACATGAGACCAGTTGTGGTGTTCAATGTGTTTAGCAATTTGGAACTTTTTATTTTATTTGAGATAGTATCTCAGATTGCCTAACTAACTCACCAACTAACTCACAATATATCTGAGGGTGGCCTTGAAATTCTGATCCTCTTCTTTTCTTGAGTTCTGGGGTTATAGGTGTATGTTACCTTGTTAGGCTTGTTGGGGTGTTGGGAACCAAAACCAGGGATTTGTCTATTATCCCTGGTAAACAGACAAGCAGTTTACCAGCTGAGCTACATTTCTAGTCTTCAGAGTTTTGGATTTTCAGATTAGGTTTCAACCTGCATCATGATTGTAAAAAACTTTTTTGCTAAAAAAGAAGACTAAAGTAAAAGGAAATTAAAGATAAAGATGACTGTTCAGAAATACGATGTTAGTTAGGAGTTCTGTCTATGCTATGCACTGGCTATCTGGATACATCAAAATCAAACTCTTAGTCTGGTGAGGAAAGTAGATGGGACTGAGTGCTGAGTGGGCGCGGACATGGGAAGGAACTGAGAGCACCTGAGCAGGTGTCGAAGGTGAAGCTATGGTCAACCAAGGCAGGAGTTGTTTTATCTAGTTACATCACCACATCACCTGCTGCAGATAGGTCACAAATGCGTTCATGCTGGCACCTTTCAACCTGCCACTTCCTCTTTACCAGAAAAGGAACAACTGCCTAAAGATTTAATTGCCTGGAATTCTGTGATCCCTTTTCCTTTAATCTTTTCATTCTGAGATAACTTAAACTTAACAGAGAGTTGCCCGACTAGTAGAGAAAGTTGCTGTGCGGCTCTTCCCCACCTGCAGGGAAATTAGCATCTTCTGCAACCACATGGCCATTGCAAGAGCCAAGGCGCTTTTGGTGACAGTACCTCAGCCACATCCTTGTTCATGGAGGTTCCTGCGCTCATCCAGATGCCATTCCAGGCTGCCGTATTGCATGAATTGTCATGAATGTTTGGTCTCTCTCCTCGGTGATGGTCCTTTGTGACTGCTACCCTCTTGAAAAGTCAGTCAGTTGATGAACTGCCAATGGACTCACCTGACCCTGTGTGGGGTCAGACTGAAATGTTTCCCTTTTGGTGGGAGCATCCAACAAGGGATGTTGGAGCCTTCTCAAGGCATCAGAATTCAGAGGACATGTGCAGTTTCCCTTTTTCCTGCTACCAACTTTGTTCACTTGGTTATTGTGATTCATGCCTGCTGGACTTCTTTATTGTAAACTCGTGATTTTTACCCTGTTTTGATAGTGTCTGGGAAGGAGAAACTATGAGATAATACAGATCTGTTGTTTCTCTTTGTATTTTTGCCCTTTCGTTTTGACATCTATTGATGTTTCTTAAAACAATATTTGACTAATGGTGATTTCATATTTTTCTAATTCCTTTTGTATTTATTAAGAATTTCATGGTTTTTCTCATTTTTTGACCTCTTAGTTAAGATCAAGTGAAGAATTCCTTTATTTCTTAATAATGATACTCACGCTACAGAAAATGAAACCTGCTAAAACAACAAAAGTTCAATTATTGTAGTTCAATTTGAATTATTAAGGTTTTTTGCAGCTAATTTCTCTCAATGACTGCTAATTCAATAATCCTGAATGTTTCTAACTCTTTGAGCCATATGAGATTCCATTAAAAAGTCATATAGAATCTTGGGAAATGAGAAGCTATTTTGTAACAATTAAAGACCTGGAAAGTCAGGATAATTGGTATAATTAGGGGAAAAGCCTCCCCAATAGAAAACCATTATGACCAAAGGCATCTTGATTGGTGCTTGTGTAAGTCTATTTTCCAGTCCTGATTGACGTGATGTGGGAAGAAATATGTTTAAAGGGGCATGGTTTCTTTAGTAAATAGTTTTGGCAAAGATAGGGATTCTTTTCCCCAGGAGAGGCCACTCTCAGAGGTGGGGACAGCTTTACAAAATGATTTGCCCCATTGATAAATGCAGAAAGTACTTGGAGGCTCTGAGGTCCAGCCTTTACTCAGGAACTGCCCTAGGGGGAACAAATTAAGAGCCTAGAGTAACCAGAAGGTGTTAAGGAGGCAATAAAATCCTTTCCCTTGCATGGCAGCCAGGATCTGGCTGAAGGAGAAGGTGTCAGGGACCATGAAAAGGTCCAAATAACTTAAACCCCGGGCATCATTTAAGATCTCATGCTCTAGTTGGGATAACTGATAAAACACTGTATAAAATGAAGCAAAGGGTCCATCTATAAAGTCATGGAAGAAATGAGACAAATAGGTGACATTTGGCTATCATTTGGTAAGACATGACTACATCAGTATTGATTTTCACAACAAACATCCTTTGAGTTTTCATGTAGTTTTACTCTTAACTATTTTAGTCCTTATTTTCTGATACTCATAAATGCATGCATTATTGAATTCTAAAATACCTTTTAACACAAAATGTTTTGGCCACATTGCCTTAGGTGGTGAATTTAAAGAGAAAGAGAAACACAGAAAATTTTAAAGGCTGACTTGACTGCCTTTATATAATATTTATATAGTAAATGAATATTTATTTATTAAGCACTAGTCTTGTAGCAGGCGTTATCCTAGGATCTAGAAATGTTAAGGCAAATAAAAATGTCCTGAATTCAATGAGGCTGTTTTGACATGACCATGAAAACTATTAAAATTGAATAGCTAAAAATGGGTTATTTCTCTCCGAATGAATCCTAGGGAAGATTGTAAACCTGACTCACACAGAATAATAAGAGGCTAATCATGCAGAAAGCAATCCATAGCAAGAGAAGAGTTTGACCAAAAGCATGGAAGTAAGGAATGGGAACGAACAGTAGTGCAATACTTAGTGATGGGCTTTACACTCCAGCACATGGAGACGCTGAAACATGAGTCCTTGTGGTAGTTTGAATGCAATTGGCCCTTGTAAGTTCATAGAGAGTGGCACTATTAGGAGGTGTGGCCTTGTTGGAGTCAGTGTGACCCTGTTGGAATAAGTGTGTCGCTGTGGGGGTGGGCTTTGATATCTCCGATGCTCAAGCTATGCTTAGAGCAGTATATTTTGTGTTGCCTGCGGAATCAAAGTGTAAAATTCTCAACTCCTTCTCCAGCACCATGTCTGCCTGTATGCTTCCGTGTCCCGCCATGATGATAATGGACTGAACTTCTGAACTGTAAGCCACCCAGTTAAATGTTTTCCTTTATAAGAGTTGCTGTGGTCATGGTGTCTCCTCACAGCAATAGAAACCTTAACTAAGACATGGGTCTCTCTATTTGTTACCATCTACTGTAGGGAGAAGCTTTTCTGATGATGGCTGAGCAAGGCACTGATCTCTGAGTACAGCAGAATGTCAGTAGGAGTCATTTTATTGCTATGTTCTTTTAGCAGAGTGTTATTAGTATCTGTTTGGCCTCTGTAGTCCCAGTTTCTTGGTCACCCAAGCACTGTTGGATGTGGGTTTCATCTCATAGAGTAGGCCTTAAATCCAATCAGATAATGATTGGTTACTCCCACAACGTTTGTGCCACGATTTCACTGGTATATCGTTCAGGCAGGCCACCATTGGAGCTTGGAGGGTTTATATCTGGTTTGGTGTTTCTCTTTCTTTTATGGAAGTATTCAGAGTCTCTTCCAATACCATGAACACTAGTCATTAGGGATGAAGTCTCTAGGTGGGTACCAGTTTGGCTTACCAGTGTTCAATGAATTATGTAAGCTGTTCCATGTAGCAATAGGACCTTCCCATCAGTTTGTGATAGCCTTTACCCTGGGTTGTTTGGAAGTTCCTATGGGGCCCCTTGGGCATCAACTTGATTAGATGTAATTCATTCCTGGCATTAGAGGTTTCATTTGGTGATGAGAGATGTCTAGTTAAGGCGTTGTCTCCCTATTAGTTAGTAATTCCATTTAGATGTCTTTTATATATGTATACATTTTGTGAAACTTCTACTGTATTATGTTTCCATTCAAGGCATCAATGGTGTAGGGCTTTTTCTTGATTGTTGATTGTCATAGATCAGCCCAACCCATTGTGAATGGTGTCACCACTGGGAAGGTGGTTCTGAGCTGTATATGAAGTCATACTGAGCAAGCCATGAGGAGTAAACAGTACTCCTGTTCCTGCCCTGACTTTCCTCAACAATAGGCTTACTTGAGAGTTGAAAGCCGAAAGAAATATTTCCTCCACAAGTTCCTTTTTGTCATGGTGTTTTATCGTGGCAATGACAACCCTAACTAAGACAGCCTGCATGTATTATGTGTACCATTTGGACAGTTGGTGCTATCAGAGGCCAGAAGATGGTATCAGATCCCTTGGAACTATAGTTACAGATGATTATAGACCACCCTGTGGGTGCTGGAAATTGAACCCAGGCCCTCTGCAAGAGCCATAAATGCTCTTGACTGCTAAAACATCTTTCCAGCTACCTTCTATTCTTAACCAGAAGTTTTGAATTTCTATTGACTCAGAATAGATAAACAATAAAATAAAATAGTGTGTGAAGTAAACAGTCAATAGCATATAATGTAAAATGGGGGATTCTTCTAAGTACAGAAAAAAATTAAAAAGCAAACATCCCTCATAAATAGAACAAAATAAACCTTGGTTAGAGGAAAAGAAACATTAGTTCATTCATAGGAGGAGACATAAAACCAAAACAAGGCCACAGGATAAAAGTGGTCTGGGATCCTGTATAGAACATCAGAAACTGTGTGGAGAGGTTCTGAGAGGACTCTAGTCATGTGATTTTAATATGCAAAGGGAGGACAATTCAGATGGGAAAACCCAGACAGAAATCCAGGAGTACACAGTGTACAAGCGATGAAAAAATAAATAAGAAGTTAGTATTTTTGTTTTTGTTCATATGTTTGTTTTTGTAATTTTATTTCAGCAAAGTGGGAAAAAATGAAATCAGAGGAGTAGAACTGTCCTGAATGGGAAGAATATAGGGATGGAGGACTGACCAAAGAGCATTGACCTCTTAGCTTGAAGAGATGGGCAGATTTGTGCTCAGTTTGCTTAAATTCTGATAGTCCTCTTCAAATCTGGGTTACCTTAGAGGGAAGGATAAGAAATGGGCAGCCAATCTGTGGTGCTAAGAAAGTTGTCCATGTAAGAGCAAGTACCAGAGAAGTGCTGCTTTACTGAATCCCTTCACAGTTTTGGGGACTACATGTCACATGCCTTTCCAGCTCTTCTCCTCTCTGCCTTCTCTGTGTTGTAAACATATGATCTGTATGAGTATTTTGTGTGGGAACTCTGGATTTCTAAGACTTGTTCACTACGAGGCTTATTTCTTAAGTGTGATCAGGTAGTTATTTGCTAGGAATACTCAGGAGGCAGCAACAGAATACCCACCCAGACTGTGCCTATGCAATAAAACCATTCAGCTGTTTCACTGCACGAGATTAGGAAAGGCTCAAAGCTCCTTCTAGGTTTCATGGAAACCTAGCCCTGGATGCTGGTTCTTCCCCCTTCCATAGTCTTCCCTCTCTTGAGACTTACGTGTCGCCTCCTGGTAGAAGTCTGGTTGCTGGTGTTTCTCACTCAATAGTTCACAGTAGGGAGCCCGAGCAAGAGAAAGACACCACTGCTAAGTGGAGCACAGATCTACCCCTGGGAGGTGGGTTTGTTTTCTAGAAACAAGGGGCTATCTTTAACTCTGTTGGCTACAGTTGGGTTTAGAACTATTGGCTGATTGGTTTACATGCCTACCATAGACTAGTTACTAGCTAAAGGAAGAAGAGGGTATCTGGAATGGACATAAGACAGAATGTCCACGCTTCACTACCTTTTAAAGTTCCTGTTAGAATCTTGAAAAGTACCGATGGTCAGCTGGAAGATAACTCAGTCAGTAGAATTGTTACTGCACACAGACAAGGACAAGGACAAGGACATGGCTTTGATCCCCAGGACCCACATGAAAAGCCAGGAGTGGTGGCACATGCTTGTAATTCTGGTGTCAGGGAGGCTAGGAAGCATACAAGGAGGAATGTTGTATGAAAAAGGCAAATTCAGGGGTTAGGATGTAAAAAACAGCTTTCTTGTCCAAGTTCCCCCTCTGATAATGTTATAACCAGAATCAGAGAAGACCATGTACCTGATTATCAAATTTTTTGGTATGCAAAAATAGTTTTTACTTGAAAGTAAATTCAGAAGCAAATCAAAGCATGGCTTTATTATTAAGAGTTTTGAAAAACCAAGTAAATCCTGTCATGACCACTGTCCTGACTCTGTGGTTCTTTGAGCAACTGCACAGCGCTGAGGTTAAAGCCTCAGCAGGCTTGTGAAAATGCCAGAGCACAGCACAATGGGCACTAAAAAAGAAGGAAATATCAGGAAGCTAGGAGCATTTCACTCAATCTGTATTCTGACTCTGATATTAATCATTAGTTTTGAGATTTTCATTTTGCTGACTCTTTCCAAGATTCTCTTAAAGACATAAAAATAATCATTTCACCAGCATGCTACAAGAAACCACATGACCTCAGTACAGCCTATGACTCCCAAGCCTAGCCAGACTGGGGAAGGAGAAACACCCTTGAGACTCCTGTTCCTGTTTGGTTAGCTGGCTTACGCACATGCTGGTTGTTAATACATAGATTGAAACAAGTTCTTGCTAGTTTTCATTGCTCTGTCAACTCAGCACAAACCACAAGGGAACCCAGGATTCCATTGTTTTATTTCATTCTCCGTATTCTTGAAGGGAAGAATTCTTTAGGCTCAAGTTTCAGAACTTGTTGGCCATGTCTATGGAAGTTGCAGAGGTAAGGGGTAGTAAGAGAAGCAGACAATATAACTTATACATAGTAAGAGTGCAAGGAATAGAACATGGGGTTTAGATAAAAGGTCTGAAGCCCTTGACATTCTAGAATACCATAGATCATTCCAACCATGTGTGAGTTTTACATATTACCCGATTTAAGGAGGGAAAGGATTTCAGTTTTACTTACGTCTTGCTGTTCCTCTCTTACTTTTCATAGGATGGGCCTTTAAGTAGACAAAAGCACACAGAAAAGTGATGAGAGATAAATCCCGAGGTACCCTACATCTAACTACAAGAACCAGGGGCAAGGAGGAGAAACTTGATGGGGATCCAATTAACTTTATTGACAAAACCAAAATTATTCGATCTTCCTAAATGTTTGTCAAAACTGAGTCAAGCCGGGCATTGTGGTGGCACATTCCTGTAATCCCAGCACCCAGGAAGCTGAGACAGGTAGGTGGTGAGTTCTGGGCTAGACAGTGAGACTTTCTCTCCAAAACTCAAAAGCCCATCAATCGGACAACAGCCAAAAACCCCAGCCTGGAAGCTGAGTGATGGATTGCCAGGGGTCATTGCATTCTGCTTAAACCCCCAGCCGCTGGACCAGTCTCCTTTTCCCAGATCCCCGGCTTTACACTGTTCCACCCTTCTCACCTATAGCCAACGGAGTCTCTGCCTCTTTCCCAGAATCTTCATTATAAAAATGCTCTCGGTCTAGTTCTACTGGATCTGTTTCCAACTGCTGGCTGGTAGCTGTGGGAACATGTCCCAGGACTTGGTCATTTTCTGGCTAGCGTCTGTCATGGCTCAGTAAACCCATATTTCAATGATCCTTTCATCTCAAGTCTCCCTTTAATAGAAGAGCACGTTGTTCCACATTTCTTGTACTAGCAATCGCCAGGTTTAATGCCTGCCTCTCCTGCTTTGATTCCTCCCTCCCTCTTCTTCTCCTTTTCCTTGTCCTCCAGTTAATCGCCCTTTTGCTTTTTAAAAAATTATGCACATTGAGACTGGAAAGATTCTTCAGCAATTAAGCGCACTGATTGCTCTTTCAGGGAACCTGACTTAGGTTCCAAGCACCCACATGGTGACTCACAAACACCTGCAACTCCAATTTTAGTGACTATGATGCCCTCATAGTACAAAGCATGCACATGGCGCATATAAATACAAACACCAAGACCACTCCTACGCATAAAATAGAAATAAATAAATATAAAAGTGATGTATATTTATTTCATTTGATTAAAAAACAATGCAGAAAATGTAGGTATAAATAAAACAAGAGCTTGAATCTCCTATCTCCACACAAACAATAGATGAGGATTAGCTGAAATATACAAATACCTGGAAACAAGTAGCTGTTGAGTTCTTTCATCAAATTGCAACAACACCACAGTAGCTTGTGTTATTATAAAAGCATCAAATTTAACTTTGAATGCTTAGAAAAAGAAAAGCTGAAGTGGAAGAAAATAGCTGAATATATATACTATGTTTTTATAGTTCTGGTATATATCTCAGGAAATACAATCTTAAAATTTTTCATTAATACTCAACAGTTTTTTAAAAAATAGCTTCAAAAAGCATATCACAGCCTGTGAGATAGTTCAGCATGTAAAGGTGCTTGTTGTCAAGCTTGCAAACCTGAATTGGACCACTGGGACTTGCATGGTAGAAGGAGAGCGCCAACCACAAGTTGTCCTTTGATCTCTGCGTGTGCTGCACAGGAGAAAGCATACCTTTCTCTCTCTCTCTCTCTCTCTCTCTCTCTCTCTCTCTCTCTCAAATACACACACACACACAAAACAATGTAACAAATAATATTTTTGTTAAAAATTGGCAGAACCTTGAGTTTTTTTTTAAAAAAGGTCCTTGTAAACAGTAGACTTGGTCCTTTGCTATGGAAAGTTGGACACCAGCACTTTCCTTCACAGCACCACTTTTTTTCTCTTCGTATCCTGACTGTGTTATTGAGCTCATCACCTTAATGTTTTCTTAGTGTTTGTGCGGTTATATGCACATGTATGTGTGTGTGCAGGTGTGTATGCACATGTGGGTGTGGATGCCGAAGATTGGTGTCTGCTATCTTCTTCAATCTCTCTTCACCTTATGTTTTGACACAGGGTCTCTCATTAGTCATGAACTCATTGGTTTGGTTAGGCTGGCTGGCCAATGTGTCCCTGGTCTGGGATTAAAAGCATATGCCTCTGTGCCCGCCATTGACAAGGGTGCTGGAGATCTGAACCCTTATGCAGCAAGCATTTTACTAGCTGAGCCGTGCTCCAACCACTGTACCATGGTTTTAATCCTCCTTAACAATGCTTACATTCTGCTTGTTTGTTGCTCTCTGTTTGTGATTCTGGGTTTTACCCAGGACCTCTCGTTCTACTCTAGCCCTATAGAACACATTTTTGATCTTAGCAAATCTGAATACATTACTCAGTGTTGCCTCTGCCTTTTCCCTGTTCTGGTTTCCATGTTCTGAGTTTTGATTGTACTCTTAAGCATTCACAGTGATGGGGAGTGCCCTTGGCCTTGGCATTATTCTCAGATCTATTTCTCCTGTTGATTCCTTTTCACTATTTGTCTGTCAGAAGATGACTAGGGTAATAAAGCTAACTGTTTCCTTTCTTCTATATTGGGAGTTTTTATGAGAGGTCTCAGATTTTTGTTAGCCCACCACCATGGTTTCTGGGAAAGCTGACAATTGGGTCCTGAGCCAAACGCCATTGCTCCATTACAGAACCAACTGCCTTTCCTGGTGGAAGATGACATCTTTCTTTATGCAGTTTTTGAAGATGGTCTTTTGCTGGTTTTTACAGCTTTAAGATTTTTGATGGGTCACTATAGAGGATCGTATAACAAGCCATGCTTGCTAGTTTCAAACCCATTCCCTGCTCCACAGGAGACCAGCAGTAACATATTTAACACCTATGATGCTAATTTTCCAGTCTGCCAAGTACCTTAATGAGAGGGCCATTATTCAGATTAAATCATTTAATTCACATAATGCTTTTGAACATGCCCTCATAATGTAAACAGTAGGAAATTCTTTTCAACCTCACACCTTAAACCAGAAACTTCTTATTCTATCTTTAGGGTAATGCTTCCTAATCTTTTTAAATCCATGATTCATCTATAACCAGACCAAAAAAGCAAGATGAGTTCCTCTGAGATACTATTATTGGCTTAAACTATTTACAACCTCTTTCATAGCAGGCAAATGCATTCATTATTCTCATGTTATCTTGTCCAATTTTAAAAAGCAAAACAAAACAAAACAAAACAAAACAGTGGAAAAGCTCATGACTTAGAGGAGTTTATTAAACAGCGAACCATACATGGTATACACAAGCCACTGGTGAATGTTAATTAACTTACTAGATTATTTATACTCTTCTAAGAAAGGTTTGAAAGCCCATTCATTTTTTAATGTATTGTATATCTGTAGACAGAGGCTGCTTGTTCATTTCTCAGCTGCCCAGACCTGAAACAATCACAGAGAAACTATATTAATTAAAACATTGCTTGGCCTATTAGCTTAGGCATATTCCTGGCTAACTCTTATATCTTAAATTAACCCATTTCTATTAATCTGAGTATCACCACATGGTTGTGGCTTATCAGCTGAAGTTCCAGCATCTGAGTCCTTCGACAGCTACATGGTATCTCTTTCACTCTGCCTATTCTCTCTCCTCTATCTGCGTGGAATTCCCACCTTACCCTATTCTGTGCTGCAATAAGCCCAAAGCAGCTTCTTTATTAAGCAATGGTTTTTGCTACATACAGAGGGAAATCCTACATCACCTCCCCTTTTCTGTCTAAATAAAAGTTTTTAACTTTAACATAGCAAGTTTACATACAACAAAACAGTTATCAAACAAGAATTATAGTTATAACATTTATATCTACTTTACCTTTTATCATAACTAAGGGAAACTATAACTATCTATTCAATTCCATCAAAGACTCCAGAAGGATATAATATTACCTAAGTAAGCATGAAGTACATTGTAAACAACTTCCAAAACTCTAGAATTGTCAGGTGACGTGGGATTCCCCTATGTTTGCTGTGAATACAACTGGTTAATAAAGAATCTGCTTTTAGCCTATTACAGTGCAGAATTGGGCAAGGTGGGAATTCCAAACAGATAGAGGAGGAGAGAGTAGGCAGAGTCAAAGAGATGCCATGTAGCCGCCACAGGAGACAGACACCAGATGGAACCTTACCAGTAGGCCACAATCATGTGGTGATACACAAATGAATAGAAATGGGTTAATTTAAGATTTAAGAGCTAGCTAGGAATATGTTAGAGTCGTTGGCCAAGCAGTGTTGCAATTAATAAAGTTTCAGTGTGATTATTTCGGGTCTGGGTGGCCAGGAAACGAATAATTGGCCTCTGCCAACATATATCCCAAAATAAATCAGTTTAACTAGTTAGCCAGACTTGGGGTGTGTGTGGGGAGAGGTGTATGTGTTCATGTACATATGATTGCTTTTTGTGTGCAAGAGCATGTCCATGAGTATATACATGTGTGTGAAGGCCAGATGTCAACAGCAGGTAGTTTCCTCAGTCTCTAGTTTTGAGACAGTCCCTTACTGAACATGGAGCCTGATGATTGGCAAGACTGGTTGGCTAAAGCATCAGGGATCCTCTTGTCTCTGCCTCTCTGGTACTGAAGTTACATGTGCACTGTCACATTAGTGTTTACATGTAGGTCCTGGGGACCAAACTCAGGTCCTCACACTTGTGAAGTAAAACAAGCCTTGAGCCATATCCATAGCAATAAACCAGGTGGGCCTTCATGAACCATCAGCCTAGAGACCAGACGATGGGCAAATCCTTAAAATTATGGAAGATCTGTGTGAGTGGATAACTTTTATGTTTTGAAAACAGTGTTTTTCACAGTTTAGCACAAGGTCCAGAAACATTTGTGAATAAAATCTAAACATATAGGCTCTTGAGGACCCAGCTTTCGGAATAATTAAAGTAAAACTCTTTATCTGCATGCAATTTTTAAAAGTTATTACATAAGTATAATAATACATATTTTTCATAGGTTAGGATTGTTACTCCTAATTATTCTTTCATTTAGTACTATAAATTCCTCTATTACTAATCTTATTGAGCACATCATTTTACCTCTTACTCTTCATGTTTTGAATAGCAACATGGCAATACTATAATCACTGTTTGGTATTGAATGATTAATGTTTTTACTCTGGTATTATAAACCACATTGCAACAGTGTCCCGAAGTCAAAGTCCTTATATGCATCTGTATTAATTGTCCACTTTTTCTTAACAAAATGTTCCACATTTAATGACTTACAAGCATATATTCTTATATTTTCTGAGGTGGACATGAGGGGAAGGCACATTCTCCTGTAAATCTGTGGTCCACACACTAGTTGGCCCTCATGATGGCGGGGTGGGGGTGGGGATATGAGGTGGGGAGATATGTGGGATTGAGGGGTGTATCATCTGGCGTCTGTTCTGGCAAACAGCTTGACTCTCCTGCCTCGCATTCTGGCAGAAGCTTTCACTCCTCTCGTGTGGCCCATCCACAGGCCCCTCTGGCTATCTCACGGCATGGCAGTGGGCTTCCCGCCACACGGAGTGATCGGAGACAACGCCAAGTGTACACTGTCTGTGACTTAGCCCTGACAGTCGTACACTGGCGCTTTCACACCGTGTCCGTCAGCAAGTCTGTGTTGAGTCTGCTCCAAGTTCAAGACGCAGGGAATAGAAGAAGGAGAGCTGAAAATGCCCAAGACATACTTTTAAAATCAGTGGAATAAGTAATCCTAAAATCATTTCCTGAAGATGAGACTCAATCATCAAGGCCTGTGGCCTGTGAAGCTTTCTCTGCCTGTTTCTGACCTGCCCTCTGGAGGAGACTCACATCACCTCACCCTCCTATCTGCTGGTTTTACTTCCCAGAGTCCCCCAGGCAGTCCTTTCAGAGGAGGGCCTTTGTGAGATTAGAGGATGGGGTTGCCTTCTCCAGGCAGACGTAGGTCCCAGCCAGGAACTGTGATGTTGCTGCCCCACCTCAACTTTCTGGGCCTAGGACCCCAGTGTCAATCAACCTCACTGTCCTTTGTGCTTGGTGATCATCTTGGAAGAGTTGGGATTTTCGTTGTCTTTTTTCATTTTGAACCATTCAAAAAAATTTGGTTTCCTTTCCTTACATTTTCATCACTAAAGAGCTACCCTGCCTAGTTTTCAGTTTTAAACTTGTGATTGTGAATACCTGACAATAATAAAAATAAGCTTGCATGGGCTTTGAATTCCCATTTGTCTTGACTCGAGCCACTTCCTAAACAAGGATAGGGCCGTGTTATTAAATTGTAGCAAAATTATCTGTCAAGTCAGTCTTCCATTTGTGACGATACAAGCAAGATTGTGAGACACTGGCCAGGATCATCGTCTGTGCTGAGAAGCTTTGGTGACCTGGATCATATTTACAGCTTCTGCCTTCCTCAGTTGTTCCATTTTCATTTCCTGTAAGGGGAGAGAGGATAACCGCAGAGCTGACTGGGACTCTTAAACTGCTCAAACTTACAATTTATATTTAATAAAATACAACAAGCACATTTATGCCAGCTAACCTAAGAGTCCAGCAGCCTATCCACATGTTTTCTGCTAAAATAAATATTTAAATCGTTTTATTTTATGTATGTTATTGCCTATACATAACTATTATATAAAATTACTTGATGTTGAGATAAATATATAAATTTTAATTTTAATGCCTTTTTATTTTATTGTGTGTCTGTGTCTTTGTGGTATGTTTTGCCTGCATGTGTATCTAAGTGTGCCACATGCATACAGTACCTGAAGATGCCAGAAGATGGTATTGGAGTCCCTGGGACTGAAGTTACAGATGTTTGTGAAGTACCATGTAGGCGATGGAAATTGCACTTGGTTCCTCTGGAAGAGCATCAAGTGCTCTTAACCACTGAGATATCTCTCCCACCCCTCTGAAGTGGGTTTTTCTATTGTCTAAATCAAGCTGTAATTATTATCCATTGTGACTCAGGTCTGTCTGTTCCTATACACTAAGTCAATTTCCTGATAAGTTTCACTGCTAAAAGTGTGGACTTAGAGGAATATAAAACGTAAGAAAGAAAAATAGAAAGGGCATGAATTTGGGAGAGGGGCCTGTTAGTAGAGAGACTTTGGGAGAGGGGAGTTGAAAGTGAGGCATGGGGGTGGGTGGATATCATCAAGATGCATTGGATACATGAAAAAATTTTTCTTGGATCAATTTTGTTGAAATAAAGCAAAAAAGAACAAAATAGTTTAATCACCTCAGGTTCAGTGTTCTAAGATTTAACAATTGTGATTAATTGGTAAAATGAATATTTTATAATTAAGGTTTGGGGATCCTTCACTAATAAAAATCTGCTCGATAAGGTGAAGGTTTTGACTGTTTTAGCTGCTGTGGCCACCGTGGCTGTTCGGTCTGTGGCACTGATCAGTTCCGTGATAAACAGCAGGGTCATGTGGCTGAGTGAGTGGAAGCCTTGGTGTTGTTTCCCAGCTGCTAAGATCTGGGTGTGATGCCCTCACCCTCAGTTCTTACGCCTTTTCCAGGGTGTCCAGCAGCAGGAGCTCTGTTTTCACAAAGCCTGAGGGAATAATTGAAACATTTTTTAAAATATGATTGCTTTTCCATCAGAAAATTTAAGGTGGAGAGATCACTCTTGCGGGTATCAAATAAACTGAATTTAGGAACAGGCCTTTAATCCCAGCACTTAGGGATCTAAGTAGATCTCTGTGAGTTTGAGGCCAGCCTGGTCTACTTAGTGAGTTCCAGACCAGGCCAGCTAGTCAGGGATACCTGGTGATAGCCTGTCTCAAACCAAACAAAACAAATCAAACAAAATGAATGTATGGGTGAATAAATAAACACTGAGTTTAAGAAAAGGAAGAAGTAAAAACAACAGTAATTTATTAAAATATATATTTTTGAAAAATTAAAAAATAATTTTTTTCTCAAAAGCATACAGCTTCATTTGTTAAAAAATGAGTTAAGCACCTCTAAATAAATACACAAGTTAGATAATTATCATAAGAGTGAACGAATTCTAATAAAAGTCAAATAGAAAGTGTAGCATGGCCCATTTTGAAATAGTCCCTCATGACACTTTATCAATGAAACTCAGCATCTATAGGTTAAGGACAGGATACATTAAGACACATGCCCTACTGGGCCATTTGGTCGTTATGTGGACATCCTATGAGAGCTAATGCAGACCCAGATACCATAGTCTACCGCACCCCTGCATTGCACAAAAACCCAAGAGGACCACTGTGCATATGTGGCTCACTGTTGACACAAACATGTAGCAGTATTTTAATTTGAATGGAAATATCCATCTCCAAATCATATTTTTATTAGCGCCTATGAAAGGATTTTTGGCTTCTGAAATCTGACTGTGTTTCTTATTTGTCAACCTGGATTTTACATCAGTCCAGAGGACGATGCTGGGGAAAGTCTGCTGGGAGCCAAGAGTTTCGCTGCAATCATCCGCCGCTGAAGTACTTATTTGTCTCTCACGCCCCAAAAGAGGCCAATCAAAAGGCCTCCAGTGTAACTTTTGTCTTAGTACCAGATAAATTCCTGCACCCTAAACATTAGTTTGATGGGGTGGGGGTGCAGGGGGAGAAGGCTGGGTATAGAAGGCCAGTCTTCCAACTTTAATGTATGTGAAGAAGTGGACTTGTTTTGCGAAGGAGTAAGCTAATCTCCTTTCCTAACATAAAAAGGCGTCACGTGGAACTTGATGGCTGCACACCTGTGGTGAGAACTGGGGGCAGGGTCAACCATGACCCCCGGGGATTATGATATATACACACTAAAACAAAAAAGACGGATGGGCCACTGGAAACAACTTTCCCAATGCAATGCAATAACGAGTTTTATGTGTACAGTGAAACTGGAATATTTGAATCCTGACCCAAGAAGTTGATTTTGCTGGCTGTTTCCTGTTTTTTTTTTTTTCCCCTTTTTGTTTTTATGCTGCTGTTGGTTTGTGGAACTGAAACTATTTGCTCTTCAAGGGGAGGTGGTGATTTTTACAGATGTGAAAAGTAATTTTTAGGAGGCCTTTCCAGAGGTTTGGTTACTATCAGAAAAAAGATCTAAGTCCTAGGGCAAACGAGCCTTGGATGAGGTACCACTTGTGTCAGGTGACCTCACCTCAACTGTTTTGGGGCAGACTACATGTGGACACACCCTGCATTTCTCCAGATAACTTTTTGGCAGTGACATTCAGTGGGCAGAGGACACGGCAGGTGGGTAACATACTGGAATGCAGCAGGAAAGGTTGTATTGCCACGAAAACAGGTCACCACACTGATTTTATTGAAACCTTTTTTTTTAATACTACTTGGAATTTGGAACAATGTGAAGAAAGTTCTTCTGTTTTATCACTTACGCTGGATGCAGAGTCTGGGGAAAACAGCACCCATGGGCATTTTAGTATTTACTTCTGTGCCAAAGGGAATATGATTAGAGCAAGGAAAACCTGGTGTGTCTCTGTGTCCCCAGAAATGGCTGTTTGTAATGAAAGAAGCACAGGCTAACACTACCCGAGAGAAAGCCATGATTATAGGCAAAGCTTCCAGGGTAAAGGCTTTTTGACATTCTGTTTATTTCTCAAAAGTGCCTTTAAAATGTGTGCATTATACCCTGGTACATTCAGTGCTCAATAAATGCATTTGAGTAAATTACAGTAGAAATTTCTTTAAGTACCCCAGCTGCCACACTATCAGCAATAAGCCTGACTTATTTCTGCACCTGTGAGACCTGCAGGCCCCAGTAATGCCTCACATAGTTACCTCCAGGCTTTTGAAAGGAAGAGTCCTAATTCCAATGCTGGTTATGACTTCTGGTCATTTGGAAACTATTTGAGAGGTACAGCCCAGCTCTGGAAAGGTTTTCCCTAGGCATGCAGCCTTCTGCTCATCCACGCCGGGAGGCCAACAGGGTTGTGTGTAAGGCTACTGTTTTGCATGCTAGGACAGAAGGGGGGATATGTCTTTTCCTTCCCCACCAGGCTTTGCTTTGTGTTTTCTCCCTCCTGAAAACCTCAACTTGAAGCTCTGGAGACAACCTGCGAATAAGGGCCACGACTGGAGTGGGACAGAGATCTAGGAAGGGCCGAGCTCTGTCCCTCTGCCTTGCTCTGACCCCAACTCCATGTTCTTATGAAATGTTAAGAGATTTTCTTGGAGCATTTGACTTGTGTTTTGAGATCTGCTGAGAAACTTTTCCAAGACTGAGTGGGTGAATAAGTGTATGAAGAAGTGGTTTTGGGTAGCCAGGTGTATATCTTTATTTATAACCTTGACTTATAATAGAAGATAACAGATCAAGCCTCCATGTGTCATCAGTTGCCACAGTGAGTTTGCGTTTGAGATCCCTCATCACTATCTGTTGGAAATACAAGCTAATTATTACTCTGTTTTCTGTTTTTACAGAAAACCTCTACTCTTTCTGGTCACTGAATAGAGAATCAAGAAAGCCTTGAGTTTGCTCTATGAGCCTCTCAAAAGTTTCTAATAAGCCAGACTTTGAATGGACAACAGGAAATGGCCCAACAAATTCTCCAGGGGAGTTCTAATAATCTTTGGTTCTACTTGGTTCACTTTAAAATAATAATGGGATAATGGGATATCTAATGGTCCCTAGAGTACCTTTAATGCCAGTAATTTGCTTTTAATTTGAAGACAAATCCTCTGTCACCCTCAAGCCACAGAGAGAATTGTGGTTTTTCTAGTCAGGGTGAAAGAACCTAGGGCTCCTGTTATTTCCATGAGCTGTAACTTCTCAGCGCCTCCAGCCAGTGCAATCTACATTCCCACACCTGTTCAGCTCGCAGCCCTGCCCCCAGAAAGTGCAGACTCTGTTGAAAGGTTTGAAGTTGGCCTTCCTATTACTGATAGAGTCTAAACTCTAGCTTGCTAAAGAAGTCCTTACCGATGCGGCTCCACTCTACTTTTCCAAGTGTTTCTAATGTCCAGGGCTCTCCGTCACATGCCTCGGTCTGGTGTGTATGTCACTGTATATCCCATCAGATGTGGCCCTCCAGGGACACCATCCTCTCATCCTTCTGTGTAGAATACTCTCCTTTCCCTTTATGTAGCGTGGTCTCCTGCTTCCTCAGTAACTGCAGATGCTCGGGGCTACTCACGAGGGATCATTTTCTCCTACTGTCAGGTCCTCGGAGGGCTGTTTCTCTGACATCTCTTTTAAAGTAGATGGTTATGTGACTCACATTTTCCAAGATGTTGTAAGCAGATGTGCAATGCATCAGGCAGTCATTTTCTGACAGAACTTTTAAGAGAGGTGAGAATTGACAAGGTTGTCCCCTGTGCCAGCTCTCCTGAGAGTTCCTGTGGAGATGGAGTCTGCCACCCAGACATTCAGTGGCTACACTCAGAAGTAGTTCTTTGCCAAGCAGAATTAGATAGGGAATGTGAACGAGGAATAAACTTCTGTGCACGTTCTAAATCAACCGAGCTCGGATGTGTTTGCTACTCTGGCGTAAGTACATTGACATGGATAGAGTCACTCAATCGGATTCAAGTGTCACTTGAAGAAGCCTGGTCCTGGCTTCCCTTAAAGGCATACATATAAACTTATGTGTGTGTGTGACAGAGAGAGAGCGAGAGAGAGAGAGAGATGCATTGTGTGGCTATGGCAAGACTTTTCTGTGTCTTCTATTATTTGCTGCCTTATTGCTTTGAGACAGTGACTCTTATGAAACTGAAAGCTTGCCATTTGGGCTAAGGCCAACTAATCAGCAAGCTCCTGGGATCTACTTGTGTCTGCCCTCCAATGCTGTGATTACAGGCATGCATAGTCAATGATGACTTTTTTATGTGGAGCTGCAGATTTGAACTCAGGTCATCATATTTGCAGAGCAAACGCTCTTCCTCACTGAGCCAAATGCCCAGCTCGGCACATAAGTATTTTTGGGTGTTAAGATCACAGAAAGATTATGTGCTTACATCAACAGGATAAAACACACTTAAATTGATCTGTTTCACCTCAGTTTCTAGATAGTCATTTTTTATATGACAAGGGCCTAATTTTGGACAGTGGTTATAAAGAGTAGGCATGAGCAATCCCTGAGAAAAATAGAGCATTGACAGCAATTGCTGTGTCTCTGAACTGCTCCTCCCAAGGCTCAAGGAACAGAATCAATGGAAATGGGCTAGTGGGTCAAAAGGAGGATGTCCAGGTAAGATTAAGGTCTGACTACACACACTCCCATTATTCATGGAGAGAACCTGTCCCCCACCCCTCATATGGGCGGAGGCAACTGTTCTTTGGAATTCTTGTCATACAAGACAAAGCAAGTTAGCACGCTGGTGATGTCACCAGGTATATGGTGCAACTTGTAATGTGCTTCTGTGAGGTTAAAGAATGCTGTTCAGAGGACAAATGCTCTTGTCCTAGCCTGCTGTGGCTGGACCTCAGGCGAATATCTTGTCCTGTCTGTCACCACTGGTGTTTATCAGCACTTCAGAGAGAACACCCATGACTCAGACGTTTGGCTCTGAAGAGAGGCTGTATCTACTAGTCCAGTGGGGACCCAACTATCATACCTTCATTTGACTCTCCTAGCATTCCTTTTTGTTCCAGACGTACCCCTTAGGGATTTGTTCTGCTGAAAGACCCAGCTCCTCTTTTAGCTTCTCCATCAAGGAGCTGAAATAAACTTTATATCCCACATGCCGCTGTCCTAGCCTGTGGATGCTACAAGGTAACATCAAAGGCGTTAGTGATTGAGTTGATAACAGAGGGAGGCTAAGATGACTCCCAGCATGCTAGCCTGCAGGGGTGAGCCTATGGTAGCTCTGCAGATAGTCAACGGAAATAATTATACTGAAGTGTTAACAAAGTCACTTGGAGCAGCAGCATTGGAGGTATGGTGGAGCATTCAGGCTGTACGTCCTTCATAAAATTGAAGGTGCAACTCCAAAGATTAAGAAGGTATGTATTCTACAGATATAGATGCGGGGTTGTGGCAGACAGCAGGTTTCCTGGAGAGCTAGCATACGATGAACAGTCAAAGGACTAAGAAATGCAAACAAGGTAGAGCTGTGGGTCTCATCATCAGAGGCTGGCCTCAAATGTTTTCTGTTTTTTTTTTTTCCTTCTATTCTGATGATTGAAATTCTATTGACATTTAGTGCCCTGAAATGAAAGGACATTTATGTTTTTTAAAAAAATATGTGCATGTATACATACAGAGGCCAGAGGTCAAGAACAGGTGTATTCCTCCATTTCTCTCTGCATTATTTTTTGAGGCTGTGTTCCTCCCTGAAAGTAATGCTCATCAGTCTTGTTAGGCAGGCTGAGCAGTGAGTCCTTGGGATCCTCTTCTTGCTCCTCCCAGTGCTGGGAATACATTATGGCTGGGGTGTTGGTAAGCTCTCTCCAAACTCTACAAAGGTTTATAAAACATTGTCTCTCTTAGTGGCAGAAGATATGAGGGACATCCAGCTGTTCATTATTCTAGAGTGAATATTTTACTTGCGTGTAAAATTGCCACTGATGCTGCAGACTCTGGACATTTGCAGGGATCACCACTTATCCAAGGCTGTGTAGACCTCTTGCAAGGTTTTATCTTAAAGGAAACTTAAGAGATTTTCGTCCTACTGGTCTTTAACCGAGTGCCATGGGTCCCTTCTGCAGGTCCATGGGTTAATCAGCATCTGAGTCTTCCGTGTAACTACCCTGATTCACGTGTCCTTCTCACTCATGTTCCTGGAATCAAACAGAAGTGTCAAACTTGAGCAGACAGGTTCTACACGTCATTTGCTTCCTTACTCCAGTGCCTAATCTTCATTTGTTGTTGTTTTTTTTTTTTTTCTATTTCCTACCTGCAGATGAAGATCTTTATGTACTGCCAAGGGCAGCCTCTGACTTGTACTTTTAAACCTGGTGATTAATTACTGCTATCTTCATGGTCTTTTTTAATGCACGAGTAATACCTAGCAGCGACCATTTAATTCCATGATCTTTGTAACTACTTCCTCTACACTTCACAAATGCCTCTTCATGGTCTGGTAACCCAGAGCCTATCGTTAGCTCTGCTAAACAGTTGCCCTGTTAGAGCCTGCCTGCTACTGTCAATACTGCACCTAGTTAAGCCCCTTCCAAAGTCCCACTGGAGAGGGGTTCCCAGTCCACTTCTCATTCCCACGTCCTGGGCTGAGATCCCTCTGCGGAGATTACATGTAGCCAGTTCATTTGGGTGCATTCCCAGAGTAGCACCTATCCAGAACTGAGAAAAGAACACTGGGAAGAGAACTTGGCGGCAGAAGAAATCATGGCAGATCCCATGGTGGTGGCTCTGCAAGTGGATGGCCCTTCACAGGTGTTCATTTAAAGTAAGGAGCCTGGAGACCCTGGAGCTCCATGGTAACCAGTGAGTAGACACAAGCAGCCCTTGAAAATGGGACACGATCTTGGGTGGTGATCTACTTTTGATCCAAAGTAATTCCCAGAGAAGGCTGTAGCTGAGAGCTGTGAACAGTCAGTTGTCATTATTTATGTCTTCCAGGGAGAAGGAAAGAGCTGCTGCTCCTAAGAGGTGACCTGGGGGTGGCCTCTGATATCATTGTTTACAGGCACTGGGAGAGGAGGGGGACCGAGAAGATTTTAAGGAAAAAGAAAATATGGATGTGTTCATGGTCTCCTCTGCCCCTTTCCCTGGCTCACTGCTACTTTCCAGTTCAACCATAATACAGAAGGAGTTTTGGAATCCGAGAGACCTGCTTTCAGATAAGAGCCTGAAAGATGCTGTCCTTGGTGTAGAGTCTGTGAAAGAACCTGTCCCTTGGTGTAGAGTCTGTGACAGGAGGCTGGGAAGCATTCACTTGGGCTGCTTGTGATTAGAGAGCCCCTGTAGAGAGACATGCAAGGGGCTTTCCTTTGGGCTTCATGTGTACAAACTCACGTGCACTGGCTTTGTGAGAGGGAGATTCCTGTTAGGTATGTCAAACCAAGCTTGGGGATGTGGGATATCTTGTCCAAGATCTCAAAAATCACTGTGACAGGGTTAGGGTCTCAGGCTTCCATAGTCCTCTTTGTGGTTTTAGCCTTTAATTGTTGTTTATGTTTCAGTTAATTTAAGTGAAGCATTTTCTCAGAAGAACTCGTGAATGTAGAATAACACACAGTAGGTACTCAGCAGATGCAACTGTCCTGGCTTCCTCTGGGCAGATTTCTAGAGCTGTCTAGAGAGGGGCCTTCTGTCTCCAGGCCTTACTGAATGTCCTGTCTCCTCTTCCATGGTGCTTCCTAAGAGCCTTGACACCTGTGGTGAAGTCATACCATGAGCACGTAAGGCCAACCCCATATGTTTTATTCATGAGCTATATTCAAGTATTGCATGTGTAGATGCAAAATATGCTCAATATATTCACTTAGTAAATAAAGTGGAGATGATGGGCACATGCATTTGTCAAACCACTAGTTGTTGGTGGTGCCGTGTTGCTCTTGGTGTTGTTCAGTGTGTCCTTACCTTGTTGTCTTCCCATCTTTTCTTCCGGTTGGTGTAGTTGGGCTTGTGTCTCTGGTGCTCAATCAACCAGGAGCCAGTGAATTCGAGGCTCAGATGGTTGCTCCTCATGGTGGAGTTGGGGCCTTGAGGGATGTCACTTGGTAGCAGAGCAAAGGTTGGGCACATGCCTGTGGGTCTTTCTTGCCTGCTGGCTCTGGCGGTGGTCAGGCATGGGAGGGCACACATACATTTGTCAAAATGTGTTGACTTTTGATGCACTTAAATGAATTAAATTCTACTGTATGATAATCAGTTGTCAATTAAGTTGGCTAAAATAGTTTCAACTTAGAGAAAAAATAAACAAGACTCTACAGTCCATTGAATTAAGGAGACAGACAAGACTTTTCTATTACAAGAAAGGGACTCTAGTTACTAATTAGGTCGTTCTTCACAGAAAGATTAAGTTTCTGGTGCAAACAAGATCATGTAACAACTCAGGCTAGATGTTTCTGTAATTGGTTTATTGGTTCCTCTCAGCTGCTTCTATTACTCGGAGAATACTTTGAGTTATGTTTAATTTTAATATTAAGCATGACATTAAACTTTCTAGGAAATTGAGCCTTGATAGCAAAGGCATATTGATCATATCCATAAAAGTCAGTAAGCAGGAGATAGCATCCTGTTTTGTAGTTCCAAATGTTCACACAGAACAAACTGTCAGTCATGCTAACAGACTTCACTATTATATGAAGTCTGGAATAAAGAAGAGGCCTTTGATAACTCTTATTTTCTGGGGGTTGAAAGTAATGTGATTTTAACAAGTAAATGTCAATGTTTATTTGCTTAAAATGTCAGGTCCTAAAATTTACTCTGTGTTTTGTTTGCACATAATATTTGAATTCTATTATATTATAGATAAAATTATATCTAGTTAAAAATCAATGATGAAGGCCGAGTGGTGGTGGCGCATGCCTTTAATCCCCACAGATCTGCTCTCTGTGAATTCAAGGCCAGCCTGGTCTACAAAAGCTAGATCCAGGACAGGCTCCAATGCTACAGAGAAACGCTGTCTCAAGAACAAACAAACAAACAAACAAGCAAACAAAAATCAATGATGAAACCAGGCCTGGGAGTGTACACCTATAATCCAAGCTACTTGGGAGGCTGAGACAGGAGAATTTTTTGAGCCAAGCAGTTCAAAGCCAGCTTAGGTAACATCCCAAAAGCCCATCTCTTTAAGCAACAACAATGACAAAATCAACTATTAGAATAAATATTGAAATTTCTCCCACCTCTATCCCCGCCCCTGGCTTCCAACTTTTGCTTGATGATCCTGTTTGCTTCCAACTTCCAGGAGGTTCTGTGTATGCTTTCTTTGGGTTCACCTAGGTATTCAGCTTCTCTGGGCTTGCGAGCTAAGTGCTTGGTGACCTTTATTTTATAGCTAGGGTCCACTAATGAGTGAGTACATACCAT